>VUQI01003117.1:0-11211 GCA_015106735.1 Paratilapia polleni | reverse complement strand
CGGAAAAGCAGAAAAAAAAAAAAAAAAGAAAGAAAGCCCATAACATAAATCACATCTGCTATCTGTAATGAATAACAGACCTCTGTTAGGACAAAAACTGGGAGCACCTTACTCTTGAAACACAAGAGGGCAGCAGAGACTTGTGAGAAAATTGCGAAAAAAAGGAAGGCGCTAAAGCAAGATTCCCTTGCTGGCTTTACTGTTTAATTAAATGTATTTGTTTAGTATTCTTCACATAATGATGTTTTGATTGAGCCACAGCACTTTCCTACCCTTGAAATTATGATATGTTATGCTTTTATGCTTCCACTCCACCATGTAAAATTAATAGGATAACTCTCTGTTCTTATTCAGTGCTGAAGTGTCAGTGTGTGACCTTTATCAAAAGCAGTGAGGACAGTTTAGGGGTTTGTAATGTCTTGAGAAATGTCAGTGGGGTTTTACGCCAGCATTAAATATGTCGTGTTAAAGGGAATAGGAATAAGATTTTCCTCTTGCCTCAAGTTCCATGTGGCTTAACTAAAAAAAAAAAAGTAATCCAATTATGACTTTTTTTCACAAAGCTGCGATGAACGTACTCATTTGATAAAGAATCACAGAGAATTAATGGAATCATTGAAGCTTTTCTGTTGGATTGATATGGGGTGACCTTCGCCCCTGACATGAGCAAATGCTTTGCTGTCTGCTAGAATCTAATCAGAGGTCAAAGTCTGCGCTCTGGCTGACAGTCAGTCGGGGCAGAGTGTGTCCCTCACTGTCAAAGCTCTTCCCATCCTGTTAATGACACCTCACTTCTGCTTGGATTGTTGCCACTTCAACACCATGCTCCTTCGGACTGTTGTCCTGCTCCTCCTCTGCCTGTCCACTGGGATGGGTGCCACTTTAGGCTACTTCCAGACTGACACAAAGGAGGAGGGAGGCCCTGCTGCTGATTCAGTTGTTGCTACTGATGTAGCTGCCTCTGTGGATGTAGCCAAAGAAGGTGTAGCTGCTGCACATGCCAAAGTAGGCGATTCATCTTCAGTTGAGACACCCAGAGGTAATAGTGTTTTTGGTGACAAACTACTAGATAAAATACACGTGAAGGATAACCAAGGAGGTGACAAACCTGAAGCAGATGTCCAGGTGGTGGCAGAAAGTGCAACAGCCAAAGAGCTAGGCCCAGACAGTGATGGGCCTCCTGGAGACACCCCAGCTATGAAAGCTGTTACTAAAGAAGCTAGGAGCCAGGAGCAGCCTTCTTCTGGAGAAGAGGCGAATGAGATCAGACCAGTTCAGACAAACAAGTCCCAGAAAAGACCACTGGAAGAAGAAGAGAGCAGCTGGAGCCTCAACTCTATTAGAAATAGTTTCCAGACTGTGCATGGATACTTTGACTCCCTGGTGGAGCTGGTTGGTGGACACAACGGTATTTGTGAGTACCGCTGCAGAAGATATGGTAAGAATTAATCTCTTTAAGTTAACTTTATGTTCAAGTTCACAACTTTTTAAAGGTTTTGAGCAGAGGTTTTGTAGATTGCTGTTTTTATTGACCAAAAAAATTCTATCAGGTCCACAGTAGATTTTCAAATGATTACTGTGTTGTCTACTTCCAGTATTCTTCTATTACTATATATTTTTTGCTTAGCATACTTCAACTTTCAAATCCAATCCATTGCTGTCAGAGTACTGTACTTCTTTATCGATCCAAGATAACATGTCTGGGCCTCAGGCTGCTCATACTGAAACTTGAATGCATTTGTTTATCAGTGGGAGTTAGCGTTCCCTCATCTCAATCATCCACACAGATGTTCTCAAACAGAAGTTACAGCTTATCTGTGAAATGACACACGCCTGAGGATAGAGATATACAGTCGATCCTTGACTGGGAGTACATCACGAAATTAGTTTGATAATGCGGTTAAGTTCAAGAATTAAATGAAACTTCCCTGTTTTCTCAGGAGAGCTTCCTCAACCTCGCCCTGGCTACCAGCTCTCAGAGCCCAACGGCTGCAGCTCGTCTCTGGTGGGATTCCAGGTGAATGCTGCTGTAGGTGGCCTGTTCATAGCACCTCAGCTCCCAAAGCAATATTATTAACCCTGTAAAACTGAGCTAATCACAACCTTAATGGCTGTAAATGCTACATGTTTTGTTTTAGTAAACTGGACTGACACACTCTGTCTTTGACAGCTTGACCTGGGGATCCCTGCTATGACAAAGTGCTGCAACCAGCTTGACATGTGCTACGAAAATTGTGGCACAAGCAAGTACGACTGTGACTCCAGGTTTCGCTCGTGCCTGCATGGCATCTGCTCTGATCTTAAGAAGAGTTTGGGATTTGTTTCAAAAGTACAAGGTGAGATATTTAATTCTCCACTCTTCCTGGCTGGGCATGGATACAAGTTATCATAATAGAAAAAGAATTACGTCAGCCTCCCTCCTCTCTCTGTTTTTTTCTTCTAGCCTGTGAATCGATGGCAGACGCTCTCTACAACACAGTGTGGACTCTTGGTTGTAGACCTTACATGAACAGCCAGAGGGCAGCGTGTGTCTGCGAGGGAGATGAGAGGGATGAACTGTGACACAGAAGACTGTGGACTCTGTATACTTTCACAGACAACTAACAGAATCATGGATATTTCCACATATATGCAGTGCAGTTATAGGCTTTCTTTTTAAAAAGAGGAGATGCCTCACATGAGTCCTCTCAAGATTCAGAGGCCAAAAATTGAAAAGACATAAATGAGGAATTTAAGTGAACAATTTCTTAGGATTTATTCACAATTGGTCATGCATATTCACTCTCCATGCTCTTCATTTTAGGCCAATTGACTCTATGACTCCATTATCGTAGACTACTTGATGACTCCAAACAAAGTGTGTGACGGGAAAATGGAAAGGATATTGTAGTCAGATTAATTTCCTCTAGACAGAAAGACACAAGATAATTACTGTGGTGCACATGGCTCCTTGTGTGCTGCTATCTTAAATTTGTCAAGCTGCTCAATCCTTAAGTCATTGTCATGTAAATCTAATGCCTACTATTTTAATGTTTGATGTAAGTTATTTGCCGGTTATTTGTTATTTTTATGAATAAATTAATGACTAATTGCAGTTAAACTGACATGATTAACTCTAGATTAATTGTCAGAGTGATGAAGCTTATGCATAATTTCCAGGCGCAGCGTTCTGATATCTCTATCCCAGCACACCCTAATATGTGGCACGCTCCCCAGCCGTCGATTACACTGAGCAAATGAGTCAGAACGCATCGATGGATGTTCCAGATGTATTTTTTCGGAGATGGTGTGAAATATAAACCACTTTTATAAATCCACTAAGTCTCTAAGCTGTAATCAAGCCTGAGAAATGCCTGAACGTGTGACCCAGTAAAACATCCCTCATGTTGCAGTTGTTATAAACGATGCGTGGCCCCTTACTCGCTTGCTAATCGAAATGTCATTCACTTTAATGTCAGTAAAATGTGCTGCAAGGCCAACAGACACAAACTTGTTATGATGTGTTAACCAGAATTAAAGTTATCTCCAGCAATATAAATACCACTGGAGGGAGGAAAAAGAGAGGAGTGTGTATACTGTACATCTGCTCGTACAGTTTATGTGTCTGTGTGCAATGGACTGCTTTGTGTCTATGCCTACATTTATTTGGTGTTTGGAATGTCAGATAAACTGAATTGGTTGGTTCCTCTTTAAAGGGAATCTATTATGTTTATTTTCATGTCAATATTTTTATTTTCGGACTCTACTAAAGTAGATTTGCATGATTCCCTGTTCAAAATGACCCTTATTTACCTTATACTTGGTCTTGGTGGAGCCCCTTAGTTCAGGCCATTTTAGCTTCTCTCCCTTTAAGCCATCTTCTGATTGGCTTCTCCTCACAAACAGGTTTAAACAGAAGGTGGGCAGGGTTTTCTCACAGCCCAAGCTGTGTGCCTGAGGTGACCATATTAAGGATATCCCCTCTCTTTGACATCATACAGATTCCAAGAGTATAAATACTATCAGAAATAAAGTGTTTAAAGCAGTCTAAGGTCTGAGCTTTTGGCTCATAGGGATTACTTGCAGAAACACCGACATGCTGACATTATTTGAAACTTTAGCCATGTTTAATATGAAAAAGCACCACTGTAACAGTAAAAGTGTGGCAGAAAATAAAGAAAACCATAATGCATTCACTTTAATCTAAATGCAACTGCACTGATTGTATAATTTCATGGTGTTTGTGTTGATGGCATTGTATTAGTGTCATGACTAAGGCAGGATAATGATGGGGCCTGCACTCAGTGTGTGCTGCTCCTGAGGCTCATCCGTCCGAACCTCCCGTCGGACACGTCCCCGACAACGCTGACCGCAGTGGGAATCTCCTGCCCGGCATACTAACACCTGGCAGTGCAGGAACACTTGCTGTAAACAGAGGAGGCAAGCTTGTTTTGAGATTTTGAGAATGCCTTCACAGTATAAAGGATGCTGCTAATTCACACGGTCTATTAATGCAGTCCTTGCAGTATAGCACTACACAGACACAAGCCCACACACATTCGCCAGCTGGCTCCCAGCATGCTCCTTTTACTCACTCGGTTGTCCTTGCCAATGAACTTGAAGACAGGGACCTGGTAGTGCTTAGAGAGCTGGTCCTTTGATGAGTACTGTGTCATTGTTTCATCAGAGATACATCTGCGTAGGAAGCCAAAGAGAGAGAATAGAGTCACACATGCATCTTAACGCAGTAAACAGTGATCCATTCTAGGAAGGCATTTCTTCAAGAGGTTAGATGCCTCTAGGTCCTGAAACATGGCTGAATTTGTTGACAAACAGATTTAATGATGATCTGTTGGTATCTGTAGAGGAAAACTCTGTCTGGACTCAGTGAAGAAAGTCAATGTCCCATATATTTAAAAAAAAAAAAAAAAAAACCAAAGTATGTGTTTTTTTTCTACATTAGTTAGAGTATGAGATGGAATGGCATTTTTCATCTGAAAGAGTGATTTCCTGTTCTATAACTGTCAACCAGCTGATGCCAAGACCTTTATGAAACACAGCGGCGGGATCTGATATTGCTGACATTTATTATAAGAACTAGAACTGAATGCACTTCTAGTATTAACAAGACAATATTATAACAAGAAAGAAATCTAATTTGTGTGTGTATGTGTGTATGAGCACCACATTTTAAATGGTCAGTTGAGTTGAATTACAAATTTCTAGCAGTATCTGTGTATACACAGTACAAAGTATTTGTCCAGGTTATCACTTAGATTCACCCCAATACAGGGACGATTAATAGAATTTCATCTGAGGAGTTCACAGCATGTATGAAACTGTCAGCGGAGTGAGTACTACAAATAAAATTTCAATTCATACAGTGATACCATTAATACTAGACAGATATTTAAAAATCAAATCACTCTGCATGTGATTTGATTTAGACTGATTGCGATGATTATTTCTTCTGAGACTTATCTGACACCTGCAAATGTAAAGGTAGTCATGAACTGAGGGTAGATTATTGCATGAAACCTTTGGCCAATAGAGGGTAACAAAACAGACATGGATTAACTGAAGAAAAAAATAATACATACAGTTTCAGTAGTGCCATTTTCTAGTTCTTACATGGATTAAAAAAAAAAAAAAGTTAATATAATATGTAGAACAGGATGTGACATTAAAACTGTGATATAAAACCTCCACTCACCCATCTCTGATGAGGTAGTACTTGAGGGCCTGATCAGCTTTGGGCCCTGGTGTAGCAAAGCAGCTCTCTACCAGGGAAGAGAGGCCCTCCACTCTCTCCTTTGGCTCAACCCCAAAAAACAGGGAGTCGTGCAGGCGGAGCTGGGGTGGGGTGCGGTAGGGTTCTGAGAACTGAGCGTCCTTAAAGAGCTCCAAGGAGAAGCTGAAGACTCCCTCACTGTGGCCTTCCAGCTCTAGGGCAGAGCTGCGCTGACTTGCCTGATATCCATCTGAAACATGGTATTCCCTGGGGAACTCACAGGTAACTGGGAGCACTAACTTGCTGGTGCGGACTATTAAGTCCCCGCTGCTGCCTGGGCTGCTCCTGGGAAGACCTGTCACCAGGTTGGTCCCTACAATCTTGTTAGCTGTCACCTGAGAGTGAACATTTACATTACTTTAATGCGTTTTTCAGTCAGTGACAACCTTGAACAACCCACATTAAAGTGCACTGCTCATTTTTCCGAGCCTTAGCCTTATGCATTTAACCCAGGGCACATTCTGTCAAAAAAATTTCACCCCACTGCCTCTGACCTCAACTACTGTGCCGCATGTCTTGAGGCTGAAGTTGAGGTTGATGTGTGTCCCATTGGAGACACCTCGACAAGACGAGTTGGACAGAAAGAGCTCCAGTCCTCCTACAAGGTCCTTAGGAACTGACACTGTGATAGAGCTGGAATCACACTGGACTGGAACTGCAGGGACGGGAGTCAAAGACGTGACATATTCTTTATAATAGTATGAAACACAAATCATGGATACAACAACAAAAAGCTGTTTAAAATGATCTCACAGTTGTGTGATTATTACACAAAAACATATGCCACAATATCACACAATATGCTGCCCTGTGGCGAGATGCAATGGCATAGAAAACAGTAAAGATCTGGCTGGGATCTGTCAACAGAAAAACAAGAGAATGCCTATAGTATACCTGTTCAGTTAGGACAATTAGCCTGAACGTTTAACACATATTTAAAGGAGCATTTTGTTTGTGAGTACCGTGTCTTTTAAAAGGTACTAGGTAAAACATTTTAAAACATTTCTGACTTTGGCAACTCAAAAAAATTAAGGGAACACTTGATCATCACAGTATAACACAAGGTCAGTTAAACTTCAGGGATATCAATCTGTCCAGTTTGGGAGCATACGCCGTTGTGGACCTGCAGCTCTCCTCATATAATGGCCCATTTCCTGGTATCTCCTCCACACTCTTGAGGTTGTGCTGGGAGACACAGCAAACCTTCTTGCGACAGATCGTATGGATGTATCATCCTGGAGTAGCAGGACTACCTGTGCAACCTGAATGGACTACCGTCTTGCTACCAGTAGTAGCAAGGACACTAAGAAAAAGCACAACTAGAGAAAAATCAGCCTTGTTGTTACCTCCAGTGCACTTTCATTTGCACCAAAGCAGGTCAAACTGATTCCTAACTGGACTGGATTGATGTCCCTGAAGTTTAACTGACTCTGTGTTATCATGTGATGATCCAGTGTTCTCCTAATTTGTTTGAGCAGTGTATATTAATTTATCACTTGAGAACTTGTGAACATTCATCAGCTTGAGCTTCTCACATGTGATGCACTGCTGTTTTTTATGCTTTGCATGAATGAAAAGAAATTAATTGGCAATCATTTTGAGGGCTGCTTCACAATTCCCTAAACAAATATTTCCTGGCTCCAGCTTCTCCACTATGAATATTACCATCATTCTTTCTATGTTTTTGCAAACTATTGTTCAAGAGATTTAAATACATGATCTTTGATTTTGTTCTTACTGTTGTAACAACATTGGTGCTTGATCACTGAGAAATGAATCAACAATAATGATAATAATGAAGGCCAGTCAAGTTATTCACTGCAAATATGATCATGGATCCTCCCTGACAAAAATAACCCCACACTGTAATGCTAAAGATATCAGTTATGACCTGAAGGAATGCACTCGTGTCAAATCTCTACTGAAACATCTCAGATGAGATAAATGCAAGCATGTATCTTCACGTCAGCTTCCCTTTCTGCCTGATTGATTACCTATCTACAATATCTATCTTTTTCTCACTCACATACACACCCTGACACGTGCGTTTGTCCTCTCCCAGCTCCAGCCCTCTGGGACAGTGGCACTGATAGGAGTCCAGCAGAGTGGAGCAGCCATGACTGCAGCCTCCATTGTTAACATGACAGCCTGCTATCTCTTCAACACAGAAAACAGGAAAGTATTCAGAACCCTGTGTGTGTGTGTGTGTCCCTTGTTTGCTTATCTCTGTACAACATGCAAATACAAGCGCATGCATGTACCTCTACAGTTGCGTCCGTCCTCGTCCAGCACACGGCCTCGCCCGCACTCACAGCGCCAGGAGCCTTTTGTGTTCACACATACCTCTGCACAGCCACCGTTGCCCTGATCGCATTCATTCACATCTGAGCACATGGACACACACACCACACTGTGTCAGATATTAATATCAGATGAGTCTCGTTTTAACTGACTGAGTAACAGATGGGTAGAGTGTATCACCTTGAGGCCAGCCACTTAGGAATGATAAATCAACTTTAAAGGACTTTAAAGCTGAGTTTATAATCCTGAGAGGGCCAGTAAGGAAATAATGATGGATGAAATAAACGGAGGGACAAAAGTGTGAGTGCAAGAGAGTGAAGAAAGAGTGAGGGAGAATGAAGAAATGAAAAAGTAATTTCTGAGGTAAGGATGGGTTAATGGGTGAATAATGAGATAATGGTAGATTTCAGGCTGTCTAGGTTCCCCTGGCATGCCTGTCATCCATCGTTAAGTTCCAGTGTACCACACACACACGCGTGCAGACACTTACCTTGAGTGCACCCAACATACATAAACCAATATTTTTAAATATTTTTATCTCTGTTGCTGCTTTCTTCCACAGGGTTTGTTGTTTAAAGTAAAATACGCAATACGTGTTGTTTTTAATTGCAATATTTAAATAAATCCTGTTTAGAGTACTCATGATAAGCTCATTAAAATCTGATGAAGTTGAAGGGACAGCCAATCAAGAGCCTTTGTACACACAAGAGCAGTGAATCCCACCCAGGCCACTTGAACTTGTAGCTCAGGGGGTACTTTAGCTTTTTTCAGGAAGTATGTGGGAATATAATTGAGCTGGTTTGGGGTTTTTTTTTGTATGTTTGTTTTGTTTTTTTTTTGTTTTTTTTTTTAAAGAATTTCTCAATATATAACCACAGACAGTCAGCAACAATAAAATATTTAGTGGGCGACCAGTGAAGTTGAAAACTTACTTAACATTATTGATAAATGTCTGAAACAGATATAAGTGACGAATACTCAAAATAATTAAGAAACAGATTACCAGTTGAAAGACTGTGGGATATGTGTGAACCAATACACAAGATAAAACTTAAATATAAATGTGTAAATATCTATATCTGTCTATATCTATATCTATAGATATATATATATGTGTGTGTGGCACACACACACACACACATATCACCGCACGAGATAAGCTGCTTCTGCCTTTTCTGAACATAATATTAAGTCAAGTAAACGTGGAATAACATAGGAACAGCTTAATTAGAAAATGTTGTTAAAACAGTTGTGGGAACATACTGCAAATCCAGCTGGACTGATTTTTCTTGTTATTGTTTTACACAAACCATTTCCAGCCTATCTGACTTCCATGTTCCATTGCTTATCTCTGTCTGTTGCACAACTTCTCTGTTCCCCCTCTTCCTCTGCATGTCTCACCCAGGCATGTTTGTCCGTCTGGTCCCAGGACAGTTCCAGGAGCACAGCGGCAGTCAGACTGCGGACATCTGCCACCTGAGCAATCGACCTCATCACAGATATCATAGAAATCTATGCAACACACAAAAAAACAACCACATCGGGTTAATGAAAAAATCTCATAAAACAAAAGATGTCATATCCTACATGCTCACTCACGGCCACAGTACACATGGAAGCAGACTGAGGGTCGTGGCAGGCGGTATACAAAATATCCTCCAGGACAGGCCTTCACATCTACACTGGCGTTCCACTGGCAGCAGTTGTCACTGAAGCTGGCACAGACGGGCAGGGTGATGATGCCTTCATTGAGCTGGGGGTGGCTGCCGTTGAGCCAAATGGGGGCGTGAGTGCCACATTGATTCTCAGAGATGCAGAAGGTGGGCATGGCATCCCCGGCCATGCCGGTGAAGCGATACCATTCACCAGAGACATGGCTGTCACACAGGGGCACGCCGGATGATTGGTTGACGTGGTAGTCTGTGTTCCTCCACGGTTCATTCAAGCTGATGTAGGCAGAGCATGGGTCCAGGACTGAGGCAGGGTCGTGGGAAAGGAGAAATGAACGGGACTTAGTTGCACATGATTAGATTGAAAAAAAAAGGGGCTGAAGACTGTAATTATGTGTTTTATAATTTGCGATGATGAGTCAAGGAGGAAGAAGTTCAGCTTGTACAGTTCAAGTACTATATAATTTTTAATTGTATTTTAGTTGGGTATACCAATATTTTTTTTTTGGCCTGTAAAAGTTTTAAAGGAGGGTCAGAGATTGAGTGAACCTCTATCGTAGATTTTAATTCAAGTTAACACCATTAGGTACTTTGGCCACTTGGCCATTTGTTACCATGAAACCCTTGGATTGGCCAGATAGACGGAAACACCCCAATTGAACTAAAAGCCAACAAGCTGTCCTTAAAGGCCTGTTTAGCCAATGAGTTCTGTCAGTGGTGACTCTTTTCACTACTGCCAGCAGAATCAGGAGAACAAGTGAACGGGCAGAGTAAACAAAATGTAGCAAAACAATCAATAGTCTTTCCCTACTTCATGGCCTTTTTAACAGTGTAATTAAGGGGCAGACGTAAAACAAAAGGGGACTCACAAAAAGTGCCTTGGATGTGACAGCTAAAGCAGGCTGAAGTTGACCAGAGACTTAAAGCAACAGTAACTGTGCCTTGTCTTAAAATCTGCTTCCAGAAGTAAACATGAAGACAAACACATACAGTCCAGACTTGTGTTCTAGCTTCTAAACACTTTAAACAAACACTTGTGTGTGTGACTTATCTAATTTTGTGACTATGAACCAAACACTCATTATTTTTCCCTCCATCAGCTAATGGACAGCACATCTTGTGACTACGCGGCCCAAGTAAAAGCAGACAGATCAATCCATAGTTTGAGTCTTCTGACAGCATTAACGACCATTTTTGGGAGACGTACGACTGGCCAAATGTGCTCCGGCTCCAGCAGCACAGAAGGGGCAAAGGACATAGCTGACGCATGTGGATGTATGCTAATGGGGGCATTAAATCTTCCAGATGGGGCTTGAATAACTTAATAAGGCTATTGCGGGAATGTGGAGCCACGCCTGACCTGATCTTGTCTGTGCAAATGAAGATGAAGAGCAACAGTACCCAAACTTGCTCTTCTTCATAATACATTTTTTTTTTTTTTTTTTTTTTTTTTTTTTTAGGGATATCTGG
>VUQI01003113.1:6354-16401 GCA_015106735.1 Paratilapia polleni | reverse complement strand
GGGTGTACATAATTATGTGCGACTGTTCTGGACAGAAACCTTCTGACATCCTAATATATAAGTCTACCGTTCCACAGAGCCCGTGCAGTGACAGCTGAAATCACACTCAGAGCTAATGGGGAATAAACAGAGCGAGGACAGAAACTAGGGTGATGCGGGGGCACTCGGAACTGAAATGGGTGGGAAAGCAAAAGAGGAAAGCAAACATGAAAAAATAAAATGGAAGCAAAAAACAAAATAGCCCTATTGTTCATTTTAACTACAGTTACGTAGTGTTAAGTGTTTCCTGTGCAGCCCGGTGCCCGTCTGCTGCAGGGGAGTCAAGGTGACAAAGACAGTAGTTTGCCTCCACGTCTGGAATACCGATGGGTATACAGCCTTTTCACAGCCTACTAGGTCAATGCTGACCACCCTCTCTGTCTCTCTGTCTCTCTGTCTCTCTCTCTCTCTCTCTCTCTCTCTCTCTAACACAGACACACACACAGATAGAAACTGTCAGTCATTTTTCATGCTCAATATTGATAAATGATCTCAGATCAGATGGATGGATACACGTTCTGTATGCATGGTTGCACGTATAGATCTGAAAGGTGTAGAGATATGAGTAAGATATTGGGGCGCGTCAGATGAGAGTGACATACATACGAAGTAATCAGTAGTCATCAAACGACTAGCAAAAGCATCAGGAGAAAAAGGGGGATTAAAGTACGAGACACGAAGAAAAAAGAGAGGAGGCATGGACAGGGTAGAAAGAGAAAGAGATAAAGGAATAAAAAAAAAGGCAGGGGAGTGTAAAAGCGGGGGTGTTGAGCTGTGGAGGAAGCACAGATGATACACACAAAACACACATGCATGCATCCACGCACACCCCCGTCCCACCCGCACACACACAAAGTTAATTAAGGAGGGGGTGTAGGGGTTGGCGCAAGGGGCATGAGGTGCAGGAATTCATTAGAGCTCTGCCCCCTCCTTCAGTGGGCAGCCCAGCAGCCACAGGAGTCAATCAATAACATAGATCTGCTGTTGGCCAACAACAGCACACACACACACACACACACACACACACACACACACACTTGCACAAACACACATATATGGAGAAAGAAGAGGCAGACAAATGGAAGGAGAGAGGGAAAAGAGGGTCATCTCTGACCCCTATCTCCTTCCACTCATCTGTTCACTGGATGAGTGAATGACCCCAGAACACTTTCCCAGCATCCCCTTAGACACGTGCATCTACAGATGGAACATATCCACACTCCTTACAGTCATACAGTAACAATCCTTCAGTCACACATTGTAGACTGAATGGAAGAGTTCTGGAACAGTGATTGCTTCATGGTTTCATAGCAGATGCCAGTCTAACTTTCATCTTGTACAAAAATGTGTGAAATGAATTTTTGTATTTTATGCATTAGCGAACCACTCTCTCTGTCCACTGTGCAACAAGCAGTGCCGTATCCTGTTTTTCTGAGGATATACCCGCATATCCGGGGCTAAGCATGAGATATTAGAAATTAGTATTCAGCTGATCGCAAACAGGCTTTCGCACCAAATAATCGGAATATACCGCATAATCCTCCTTCACTTATGTAAGCTTTATTGGGCCCGCGTAGATGGTGTCTTACTTAAACCTCATCCTGTTCTTACAGATAAAATCATTTGCCACACCAGAAACAGTCGCACCTAATCCCATGCACGCAGCTTATGGATTTCATCATACATGTGCTTGGTTTGGTTGAGGATTTGTAGATACACATATTGTGGTATCTTTCAAAGGCAATAGGTTTATCCCGAGTTTTAGAGACACTGTGGTTACATCATTCCTTTGTGCACATATGCTGAGTGTTAACGTACCGGTTGTCATGAGGCAACCTATGAATTTCAATGGCGTGGAATATGGCTTTGAACTGCGTGGTCAGATACAAAAAAACAATAGCATTTTCCTCATCTTTTTTTCTCTTTTCTTCTGCCTTTACAGTGCAGCGGTCTCTGTACAGTGAAGGGAATTTTCATTTTCCCCTTCATAAAAGAGTCCGAATAATTTAGATTTCTGCTTTCTGAAGAGATCTTCCGTTTAATTTGGTTGCCATGGTAGCCAGGCACCCTTGGCTTCAACATTTATGCTAAATAAAACCCCCTTTTAAAAAGAGAGACAAATATGTGGAAATGGTGGTTCTCTTTGTTCATGTGTGTGTTTGCGTGCGTGTGCGCATGTGTGAGTGATGCTGCGAGCTATGCAGGGGCTTGAGTGGGAAAAAGCAAAAGGAGGAATAAGACTTGCCTTGGAATAAAATATGTGTGCGTTGAACTATACTTCAAATGTGTTGTGAGGAATCCTGAATTTATCATCCATTGAGCGAGTTACAGCTAATGGATAGAAGATACAGTTTTATGTGCAGTGGTTGGAGGCTGCACTGTATCTAAGTGATGTGTGTGTATGCGTGTGTTTCACAAGGGGAGTCGTGTTATTAGAGAGTGCGCTTTGATGCAGTAAAAAGGAGGAGAGAGAAGGCCTGAAAAGGGAGGGAAGGGTCAGCTGACCCAGTTTGACCTCTGATCTTCTGTTCTGATTGTGCGATTGTGTGTATTTGTGCGTGTGTGTGTGTGTGTGTGTGTTTCTCGCTACAAATGCCTCCCTCTTCTCTAAATGAAGCCTAACACTGTTTTAGGAGGGAGTTTCCATTTTCCAAATATAAAGATTCTAATAGATAAATAAAAGTCACAAAAAATACATTTATACAGGTGTCACACTCATGCGCACATGACCTAGCTAATGATGGACACACTCCTTCAACACCTCGAGTCACACACACACACTCACACAACTCACCACGCCTTCAAATCAACAGAGACAGTAACCAAACACAATGGAGAGAAAAAGTCCAGGGTGGTTAAGCAACGAGTTACTGAGGCTTGTCGACCACAAGAGAGCTGTCAGAGAAGAAAGTAGGGCTTGTGTGCATGTTTGAGTATGGGAGAGTGCAAACAAAGGAGAAAGACTCTCTCAATGTGTATCTCTCTGTGTATATATGTGTGCATGCGTGTGACAGTGAAGGATACAGAAAGAAGCCTTGCCCCAAGTCGGCCCGGTTAATGGCTTGGCCAGCCTGAGGTTGAAAAGGACAAGGCATTACAAGAGCCGTGTTGTCACAAGACTCCGCTGCTTTCTGTGTTGTCTGCGCAATGTTACAGCATCACGCTTCCAAATGAGAAAATGAAAGTCTCTCCTTCACCTTTTATTACAAACAGTTCCGTACACTGAACCTGTGATTAGTGCATGTTTGTCCTCGAGTGGACAAAGAGGGGAGGGAAGGTGGAACTTGCTTCCTCAGCATGCCAGAGTTTGAGAGGGTAAAAAAGTAATTTCAGCTGAGAAGGGGGAGTGAGGCACTAAAACAGCTCAAGAATTCAGAGGCAATTTAAAAAGCAGTGTGGGAGAGGAGAATGAAAAAAATGCTGGGTTAAAAAGGAGGGAGGATGGAAAGTAAAAGAGGTTGTTATCCTCTCTCTCTCTTGCTCTCTCTCTCTTTCTTTCTCTGTTGTTTTTAGGGACTAGCCGGGCCACAACCTCCAGGAGAGATAGGGAAGGGTGGGTGGGTGGTGCTGGTGCTGGTGGGGGGGTGGATAGGGAGGGCAAGCATAAATCAAGCAGTGCCTGAAGGCTTTAGAGGAGGGAGGGACAGAGGGAAGAAAGTGGTAAAGGACAGGGAAGAGAGAGAGAGAGAGAGAGATGATGGTGCTGGTAGTGATGGTGGTACTGCTGGGGGCTCGGAGGAAAAGAGAGAGTGTGGGTGGAGGGGAGGAGAGGAGAGAAGAGAAGAGGAGCACAACGATTGCAAGAGTGGTGGGGTGAGAGGTGGACAGTGGGGTGATGGAGCGTGGGTGGGTGGGTGAGTGAAGGGGAAGCGAGGAGAGGTGAGGGGGAGGTTACAGAGGCTCTGGGAGGGAGGGTTGGGTGGTGATGGTGGGGGCGAACGAGCAAGTGTGAGAGTGGGCTACAGAAAGCCAGCTAAATTTGAAAAATGCTTCCTTTTCTCTGTGTGTTTTGCCCATGCCTACATTAAGACAGCAATACCAAACAATCGCAAGATGCAAACATGTGGGCAGAATTAATCAGGATGCGATTTAACGTAATCTCACTACAGTACAGTATCTGGGCACAGCTAACCTCCTCAAGTGTTCTTCCAGCGCATTTACATTCACGGTGACGATATACCTGTGTTTCTAGGTAGGGTTTGTCCGTTTTTAAAATCGTGGTCACACTAGAAAGTTGTGCAACAAAATTCATTGACACAGATGTAGGCCTACCACAGGTCTGTCTGATATTTTGTGGACCCATTTGGTATCTGACAGAAGAGTTTAAATAAAAATGTCAGAACACAGCACATGAACAACAATGTTTTTGTTTGTTTTTTTTAACTGAACTGATGTCCCTTTTTCTGCCCTTTTAAATGCTGGTGTGCACAGGATTTTCATCCACCAGTACTAATCTGTGTACAAGTACACAGGCAAGTATGTGAACCCCTAGCCTCAGCAGTTTCTCAGTACATACAGATGGAAACTAAAAACCTGAACTTCAGTCCGGGTTCAGGCAAATTGAGCCTAGTGTTAGTTCAGTTGAGCTCAGCCACAATCCCAACAGTAGGCTGGCTCAGTTGATACCCTTCTACACATCCAATTGGCAAATCTCATTTAGGCCACGCTATTTAAGTTTGCTTTAGTCTGCCTGGAGTTGTTGCACAGCTCCAAGCCGCTTTGCAACCCACCCCCACTCCAGGTCCTCTCCTTTCATCTTGTCTCTAAATTAATGTCATATCCGTTGCCTGTTCTGTGCCAGGGTCTTGCTGATACTCTCTCTGCCTCATGCTTTCCAGATATGTTTATGGAAACAGAGCCCTAATGCCAAACATAAATTAGTATAGATGGAAATAACAATCTTCTTTTGACTATAGTGGTAATGACTGAATAAATCTTTCAGAAAATAGTCATGTAAGTCTGGCTGAAGGTTGTGAGGCAGTAAAGCTCAAAAGGCAATTTTCTCTTGATTTGAACCCTCTCTATGATGTTTCATTTCATTCATCATTCCATAAGGCCGAGTACAGAAGCATTTTCATGAGCCTTTAAATTTAATTTGCCCTTATAAAAATACTGACTTGATGGACCTCTGTGTAGAGAAGACATAACAGTCACCTGTTCACCTTTAATTCATCTTTGATGGTCTATGATCCGTTTGCTTTTTTACATTTGCCTAATTTTCTGACAATAGAAAGAGAAAATTATATAAATTTTTTTTAAAAATCAATCATTAACTTGGCTGTGTCTGTCCCTCTCTTTAACAGATGTTGTCAGTGACCTATAGTTTTGTTGAGGACAATGGACAAGAGCGCAATTTTTCTACAGTTTAAGTGTTTCAGTGTAGACAGAGATCTTTACAAAACGACACAAAGCAGCTGTTTATCCACATTGTCAAAATTAGCTGCCTTGGCGTGGACGCAGTCTGAGTGAGCAAGTGAATGACTGAAAGAAGGGAGGGAAAGAAGAGCGGGTGAGTGCGTGGGGGATGGAGGATTGCAGGGCTCAAGGTAATCTGGGGAGTTAATGCAGCTTAGAGGGACTGAGAGGAGTGGGAGGGAGGTAGAGAGAGGGAGAGAGGGGGAGTGATTGCAGAGAGAGAGAGAGAGAGAGAGAGGGAATATAAAAATAATAGGGTCAGCAGGGAAAGAGAGGGAGAGAGGAATAAATGAAGATATATCAGAAACAAAAAGCCAAAGCAACTGAGGGGGTAGAAAAAAAGAGAGAGGGGAGTGTAAAAGCTAGAGAGATAGGAGCATGGAGGGAGAGAGCGATCCGAATAAGTGTGTGAGATAAAGAGTGGGCTAATGAAAGGTAGGGTGAGGCTGAATGAGTTGGCGGGTAGGAGGGAAGTCGACAGGAGAGAGAACGAAAGAGAGCGGGGGAGAGGTCTGTATGGGGAAAGAATGCTGGGTGGGGAAGGAAGGCAGACACGCAGGGCTTTGTGCTAAGAGCAAAAAGAGGGAGATCGAGAGATTGAGAGAGAGAGATAGAGGTTATGTCTTGATTTTAATACATGGGAGAGGACCAAGCTCAAATGCCCCTGTCCAGCCCAGTTCTGGGTTGTATTTGAAGGGTGAGTTGGGACAGAGAGATATTGAGAGCAGGGATAATGGAAAGTGGAGGAGGAAAATGACAAACACTCTGGGTGGGGATGCTGTAGCCTGTGGGTTATTGGTGTGCGGGTTAACGCAATCTTCGACTCACACTGACCAACAGAAAAGCTGAAGTCTAACTATCTATCCGGAATAACCTTTTTATTGCTCCATGGAAATAAATTTAAGACAAGTTTAACAAGCAAATGAAGTTGGCAAGTGTCAAAATATTTCCAGCTGGACATCCTGGAGCAGATTGTGGAACTATAAATGAGATAAATGGCATATTAAAACACATATATTCAAGTGAGTTCAGAAAAAACAAACAGTGGTGAGGAGAAAAGTTTAAGATTTTGCACTATTAAACCATATCTTGCTAAAAAATATCTCACCATGATTGGCTTTTCCACAAACTCACCGCATAGCTGCATAATGTGTGTGAAGGAAGTTTCTACAACTTCTTACGTTGAATATGTCTGACTACAGAGACCACCACAAGTGCATCTGTTTGAATATACTAATGAACTAATCAGATTTATAATTTAAAAAATACAATTATTTCATTTCATTTTTAAAAAATGAAATTCATGAACCGAATAATGGATTAATTCAAATCACCCGATTAATGAAAAATCTTTAATAAATCATTTGAAATGGACCTAAGTGTGTAGAGACTCTTATTTAAAGTTTTTAGCCTTCTTAAAACTTAGCACTTGGTTATGTGCGGAATATGCTGTTCACGCAAGCATTTGGATTTTTTCCTTCAAAAATAAAAGTGTGAGAAAAACAGACTCAAGCAGACAACTGCATTAGAATTAGCTTAGTCAGTAATTTTGGTTAATATGTTTTACATGAAAAGAACGGCCGCTCAAATGCCCCCACCAAGTGGCTGCCTGACAAATGTACAAACACACAACACAGCATATGCACTGCAGTCATACAGTACAGTCACAACAGGTGAACAGGGAGCAGGCGACGAGAACAAAAGTTCCTCCACAAAAAGTCAGTGTCACTGTGCTCCATCCACACAGGGACACTTCACAAAGTGGGAAGCATAGGGTGTTACATGTTCTCTGGAGAGCATTAGCTTGCTGTCAGGCTGCCCACTGACCAGAGAGGCTATTGCCCCTCTTCCCTCTCTTTGCTCATCTCTCCCATCTCATAACATTAAGACTGTGCCTCTGTGCTTGTATCCTTGGCAACCTGCCTCCAACAATGGAGGCAGAGAGCTCTGGCCTCAGCATGGGAGGAGTATGGTGCCATGGAGAGGAAAAAGCAAGGGCGAGGGAGATCGAGGGAGATGGAAAACTGGCACAGTGACTGCACAGAAAGGGAGAATGAGGGAATGAGTGTGTGTCACACACAGACGTGTTGGTCAAAATGAAGGAACAAAGCAAAGGGTTAAACAGGAGAAGGAAGCACAACAGATGCGAGATATAGATGAGCATATACACCTGTGCTAGCTGCAAGCTTAGTGCTAGTGGATCAGTGGAGATCTGTGTCACTCCTGAGCTGATAAAAAGCTGGACGGATCTCAAGATCAAGAAAGACAGATCTGGACCTTGAACGTCACACTTACTCCACGAGCCTCTCAATAGCCTGAAGCTTGTGAAGATGCCACCGAAATAGAAGACGGGCTCCTCTAATGCAGCTCTAAGTTGTGGTGCTGCAGCCAACACGGAGCTGTTTATGAGCACTAATTGTGCAAATCCAAGTTTGGTTTTCTGAGTATCTACTTCTATTATTATACTTGAGTCAAAATTTTACTAATCCATAAGTGGTTAATATGTTTAACAACCTTAGGACTCATTAAAAGCTTTTCAAATACACTAAAAGTCAGATAAAAAAAAAAAGGGGGGGGATTTTGGAGCAGTATTTATTTGCAAAGCCAAAACTTGCTAGGGCTGTTCTGCAGGGAGAAATCACACGGGACATGAGAAACAACTGCCGCTACAGAATCCCCACAGCTTGTTCCCTCTATGATACGAATATAAGAGGTAAGAAGCATAAAAATCATACTGCATGGACAGAGGGGGAAACCAGAGCAAGGGACTCCTGCATAAAGAGGACTGTGTTCATTTCTCTTCCCCCCACTGCAGCCGAGCTGAGCCATTGAGATTAATTGCTTATGATCAAATCAGCAGAAGCTGTGCAAATTAAAGAGCAGCCCCCGCCCCCACCGCCCTCCTCCCTCACCTCCAAAACATCTCCCACCCATCCCCGAGCCAGACCCAGTGGACACTGCGTGTGATGAGCCACAGAGCTTATTTAAGGCTACAAACGTGTCATTTCCTCTTTCCCCAGAGAGGAACAGAGAGCGAGGAAAGGCCTCCAAATGGAGCAAGGGGTCGGTCAAATAGTGCAGGCTATGTGCACACACAAACACACATTCAGTTGTACACACAGCCTCATACGGACACACACATGCATGCATGCACACACAGAGTCAGTGCCCTAAGCAGAACTGCTGATATCTCACCCCACTTCTCAAAAGTGCTTCTCTCTCTGCTTCTCGCTCCCTCTCTCTTTCTCATTAAGAAGCCATTAGAGGAAAGGGCAGCGTGAGACCACATGACCTCCTCCTAACCCCTGTAACCCACCCTTGAAAGGGAGGGAGGAACGGGGGGGGGGGGGGGGCAAAATATATAAACAGAGTCAGAAAGCAAAAGAGGAAGGACACAAAAGAATGAAATGAATGAAAAGAGATGAGATAAAGTATAAGAGTTCAAGCAAAAAGGTGAGCAGTGAGAGATCATACAAAGAAAGAAAAAAAACCCCCACTGGAACAAAGTGATAGGTGAGCAGCAGAAATATCTGAAATTCTGTGAGAGATCAATTTTACCCCGGACATGAAATACTGGCCATACAATGAGTTAATTATAATGGTTTTGGTGTTTATCTAGGGAGTGACAGCTTGCTTCACAACTATCATAAAAATGATACAAGACATAATCCGAACTTGCATTTGCACTGCAAAAAAAGTGACATCATGTCACTGTACCACCAGATCTTTTTTCACTTGCTCTAGTAAAAGATTTTACACTCACTGCGAGATGATTAGACATGCTGTTTGCAGTGTGCTCAGTGGAAGGATGGAGGGAGATAGAGGAGGTATGTATGAGTCAGAATGGAAGAGAGAGGTAAAGAGGTGTGTGATAAGTATGTAGTGATTTTAGAAGAAGGGGATAATTTGGGAGTGGAGGGGAAGACGGCTAGGCTGCTTCCTTAGTCGGACACAGGAATGTGGAGCGGGCGGATCCCAATGTGTGTGTGTGTTTCTTTGTGCACGCGTGCGTTTGTGCTAGACAGGAATCCCTAACCCCCACAGACTTCGGCTCCACTTATCAAGGCCTAAACAGAGGGGTATGGAGGGGGAGAGAGAGAAGAAGGATCTGGGTGTCCTCCGCTATCAAATCTACCTCTCAACTACGTTGCTCCCGTTCTCCTTCCCTGTACAACACACACACACACACATACACATCTACAAAGAAACACATACTAAACCTTGAAGTTGGATGTCTCTGAGGCTAGATAAACTACGGGAAGGCCAAACAGTCTAACCGCACAGAGGGGGAAAAAAAATGGCCAGGGTCACAATTACAGTTGCACCATATACAAGCTCACATGCTTTTCTCTATCTCTTTGTGCCCTCCTCAAACACACACACACACACACACACACACACACTTATATATTTACCACCATGTTCCACTACCTAATTTCTCATTCACTCTGAATTCATCAGGGCTCCCTAAACTTTCTTTTCCCTACTCAGGTCAGGTGTAGAGTCAACTGGGGAATTTGTTTTAATGAAAACAAAAAAAAAAAATATACGGGTACAACTGCTGGGGCCCACCTAAAACAAGCCTGTGACCCA
>VUQI01003105.1:0-11233 GCA_015106735.1 Paratilapia polleni | reverse complement strand
TAAAATAGAAAAAAAAAAGAAAAAAAAAAAAGAAGGAAATTTAAAAAAAAAAAAAAAAAAAAAAAAAAAGAGGGAGGGAGGTGATGATTGCACCGAGAGAGAGAGAAGAGGAGAGAGAGAGAGAAAGCAAAGTGAAAAGGAGGCAGTGAAGGGTGTAATTGGTCGAGAGAAGTCGGGCGTGGAGACCATTGTTGGCTGCCTACTGTAGCACAATCTATCTCTGCTTATTCATACTCTAAATCTTTCCATATTCCTTACTTTCTATTGCTACTTTAACCACTACCATTCTCACTCTTCGTTTCTGTATCTTCATCACCATCTCTTCACCTCACCCCTTTACAATCTAAACTATATGACCAAGTAGTGTCCACTTTTTTCTTTTGTCATTTCTGCTATGATCCCCTTTTCCCGTGAAGAAAAATTTTCATACCCTCTTCCCTCGCCTTCATCTATCCACCGCTCCCTACCTCCCTTCCTGCTTCCCCTTTTTTCTCCCCTCTATTCACGACTCCGACTTGTCCCTCCTCCTCCTATCCCCCCCCTCACCTTCTCTCTCTTCTCTCACTCTTTCTGATGCGTCTCGCTGTAGCTCCATGCTGATAAACCATGAATATCAAATACCTGTGCGATCGACGCAGCCGAGACTGGCACAGCATGGAGGAGGAGAGGAAGGCAGGTGTGAGAGTGTGTATGTGTGTGACAGAGGGAGAAACAGAGAAATCGGGTCCACATGTGTGTGTTGGTGGATAGAAATTAGTGGATAGAAAAAACATATGAAATACTAGCATGTGCACTCAACAAATACGTTATCCTTATATGATACGGCTATGCTTATCAACAGCATTAAGGAGGATAAATCAGCTGATACACACACATACACAGTCACATGTTTAACTTGTAGTCCAAAACTAATCAGCTGCTCTCGTTCTATCCCTCTCTCTCCCTCGGCCACTAGAAACCATTTATAACCTCATCCAACCCCAAGCAATTACACTAGCAGCTGCTCCCAGTCACTCTATACATGTATGTGCTAGTGTGCGAGTATACTTATGTGCAAATGCGTGGTGGTGCGTGTGCATCTGAGGTGTTGCGTGTTTTTGTAAATTGTGCCATATGGCTCGTGCGTTTTAGAGTTTGCAATGTGTAAAAAGCTCTCAATAGTCTATGTAGATGTACATTGTGAGTGTGTGTGGAATGTGCTGTATGGGTGGCTGTAATGTGTGTGTGTGTGAGTGCACGGGCCAGGTGGCAGCTTGAAACATCACTTTAATTAAGCCAAAAAGCCTGTTCTGTGGTAGAACGGCCTTCTCTGATTGACTCGTATGTGTCACCACAAAGCCGCTGCACAACACAGAAACACCACTGAGCCTGCTGCCACAGAGCTGCAACCATTAATCACTGTGGCCATTCTACTGTGCTAATAATGATACGAGTTATGCAACTCCAGTAATGACTTCTTGTTACATTACAGCTAAAAACACTAAGCTGCTATTTACATAAGACGGCGATAAATGTAATATACAGATCATGTACAGTAGTAAAAGCAACAGATAACCCCATTACCAGAAAAACTCCAACTCAAAAGTACATTTTAGTATATAGGGTTGTAGTAAGTGATGACCTGTCCACCAATTGTGAGTGCTCTGTATTAGATTAAATGTATCAGATTAAAAGAAAACATTTTGTGTAAAACGCAAGACTAGGATATACATCTAAAAACTTCCAAGGAGCAGTCTAATGGGGGTTGAAAGCAGCACACTTAGGTACAGTAATATATTATCTTTCAACAAAGACTTAAAGGGAAGCTATGGTCATTTTTTAAATTCATGAACTCTGCTCAAGTTGCTTTCTATGATTCACAGTTGAAAATAATCCTTATTTATCCTACACTGAGACTTGGTGTAGCCATCAGTTCATCCTCTGTCTGAAACGAGTCCTTTTAACTCTTTACGACAACTTCCTTCTGATTGGCTACCTCTTGCAAATAAAAGGTTTGAAGAGCAGGTGGGTGGGGCTTTTGTGCTCACAGATGACCAAATTACAGATATTCATGTTTTTTGACATCATACAGAGGCAATAATACAAAAAAAACATCTGAAATGAAGTGTTTAGTCTCAGTCTCATGCCTGAGCTT
Organism: Paratilapia polleni; assembly: GCA_015106735.1. Taxonomy (NCBI): domain Eukaryota; kingdom Metazoa; phylum Chordata; class Actinopteri; order Cichliformes; family Cichlidae; genus Paratilapia; species Paratilapia polleni. The sequence continues at coordinate 9,099 of VUQI01003105.1, read as the reverse complement.
TTGGCTCTTAGAGATTACTTGTACATACGCTGACCTAATTTTTTTGAGCTTTGGACATGTTTAAACTTTGGCATAGTGCTGCAGTGGTTAGCAATGTCACCTCACAGCAAGAAGGTACTGGGTTCAACTCCACTGGCCTTCCTATGTGGAGTCTGCATGTTCTCTCTCCAGGTACTCCAGCTTCCTCCTACAGATATGCATGTTAGGTTAACTGGTGATTTTAAATTGGCTGCAGGTGTGAAAGTGAGCGTCTGTCTCTGCGTTAGCCCTGCCTTATGACAACTGGGATAGGCTACAGCCCCACCACAACCCTGAATTGGATAAGCGGAAGAAAATGGATGGATGGATAGATGGACATGTTTTATATAAGCATCCACCACTGCAACAGTACATATCATAGATAATAAGAAAAGCATAAAGGCTCCCCCTTTAAAGTCAGGCATTGTTTCATTAGTTAAGCTGACTTTAATGAAAACTGCATACACAGATACCAGCACTTTGCACTTTAAGTAAGGACACTTGTCATAGACACTGCCAGTCTGATGGTCTTGTAGATTTATGCTGATGCAGGCCATCAGACAGGCAGCAGCAATAACCAGCCACCTAATGTGGAAAATGCCGAGTGAGGAATATCATTTCAGATGTTTTGATATATAGATGTGATGCAACTATTACACAAGTCAGTATAGCTGACTTGCAGCTATAAAACAGTGTTGTGCTCTCCAAAGGTTACATTGCCATGGAGAGAGTTTGTTATTACGATCCAAAAATATGTGAGATAATTTCATTGACTTCTTGGAATGAAAACTTTGGAGACTGTGCAGTCTCAAAAATGAATGATGGCCACATCCTCTACAGTTGACAGCATTTATAACGTAACAAAAAAAATGTGCTTCAGCATAGATGTTTAAATGAAACGGCATGATATTTGTTATATTTTTGCAAAATCCATAAATGTGTAAGAAAAAAAACCTGACACATTTCTGCCATTTTATCCGATTTAACTACTATTAAATCAGTTTCAATATGTTATGCAGCGTCAAACCAAGGAGCAGTGCACAAAAGCTTAGATACGTCATACACTGACAATTTTGTGTTTTCCAGATTTAAACTAACACCTTTCACACTGACCTTATTATGATGAGCTGCAAATGAAATGTTGCATTAATGCACAACTTTGGTTTGTCACGAGTTGTAGTTAAAAAAAAAAAAAAATCATCCTACAAAATACCACCACAGTATAGACCTTGTTATAGACCAATAAATTATAATACTTCCAATTTTTATGCAATATATGCCGTGTCATGGGCAGCCAACACACATCCTATCCTGAATGCTTTATCATGCTGTGAAAAAATCCTTCATCATTACACCAAAACGTGCTAAAAAATTACCATTTCATAACAGCTTTGTGTGCGGAGGGGAAACATTCACATGTGATAGATAGCATCTTGGCACGGTGTTGCTGTAGCATTACTGCTGCTCCTGCTGATGGCTTTTCAATATAGCATTGCAGTAATTTTCCATAAGCCTGTATGACTAATGGCGTAAACAATGGAGCTGAATGTTCACGTTATGGGCCCATTATGAAACTATCAGAGCAGGCATGTAAAGACGGATGCCTTTGATCAGCACTCTATTGTAGCAACCAGGTGCAGAGAAGAGGATTTAAGTCTTAAAGTGTGTCTTAAGTGTGTGTGTGTGAGGCAGAGAGAAAAAGAGAGGGAGGAGAATAAGAATGGATTGAAATAAAGAAAAAGAGAACTAACAAAGACAGAAACCGGAGAGGATGCAATGAAAATTGAAGAGAAGAAGGGGGCAAGAAAGAGACAGAGAAAACCTAACAAAGTCTTTTGTTTTTACAGACCATTGGAAAAGCAATGGATTGCTTAAATGACTCCAAGTCTATTTGTGCAGCCACCCAAAGTATCTCATTTGCCTTTCATGCCTTTTTCCCTATACAGCATATAATAGCCCACACTGGTGATGTCATGCAGCAGTTACCTCAATCAGCCAATGGTGTTTCCCGGCTGTCACAGGCTGCCTCGGATGCTAAAGGGAGCAGTCAGAGTCAACAGGTTAGACACAGAGGCCCCTTAGATATAGACCACTTACTGACTGTAAGACACTATATGCAATGAGGGGACTATTCAGCCAGAAAGTGTACAGTGAGCTGACGGCATATGTAACAAGCAGGGTCATGAGTGTTAATGTCATGGCTGAGGGGTTAAAAGAAACATGAATCATCGTAACTACCGGTAATTTTTTATTGCAATGAATCAAGTACAAGCTGGCTTTAGTGTGCAAACATAACACATTACAACAACTAAAAGTTTTAGCCAACCGAATGCCAGCCTCTACTGGACTACTGTAAAATCGTGCGTGATTTTTGGGTCATTGGACCGATTTCATAAAGTGAGTGCTTTTTCCACTTCAGTTGTTGCATTTTGTCTGCTGTGTAGCCCTCGACAGAGCTCTCTCTCAAAGGATGAGTCATGCCGTGCCAACCTCCAAAAACCCCAGCTGGAGTGCTGGCAAAGCTGCAGATCTAAAAGCTGTCTACATACTAGATTCTTTTTCATGTTACTAACTGCACTGTGGCAATGCATAACAGAATAAATAAAGAAGCTTAAAACCAAAATCAACATAGGTGTGCTAAGCCTGTTTCGGCTTGCTAAATCTCAGAAATAGTTGCTTTTTAAAGTTTTAGATATATTTTAATTAAATGCTTTTCAACTTTTCACAAACTTCTGAAATTAACTGTTTACTGAAGAATAATAATAATAAGAGAATCAAGAGAATAATAATGTAATAATGACTGGCTACTGTCCTACTGCTTGTCAACTAGTTTTTTGCACTGGAAAGATATCTGTTCCTTGAAAATGGATGTCCATTAAAAGCTGTTCTTTTAGACCCACGCCCTGCCCCTAAAGCCTTATACCATCACGGTGCCACTGCTATTGTTGTTGTTGTTATTGGCGGTGAGATGTTTAAAATGAGGCGCCTGACAACAGATAACATCTGAAAGGCATCGAATCCATTATGGCGGTTGATGTTCCGGGAAAGGGTAAGGAGAAGACTCATCTGGAGGTTTGGAGTTTGGAAAGCAGGAAAGAAGGGAGTTGAGAAGAGACAAAATGGGGGCGAGAGGAGACAGCGTGACCGTGGTGCATTTTCTCAATCTGTCTGGCTCCAGTTCACGTGGTTGCATTGATTTTTATGGGCAGCAAACATCCAAAACAGGAGAAAAGGAAATGATTTTCTTTCTTTGTTATACAAATATGAACCCGTTTTTTTTTTGTCTAGGTTGGCATTACTTGTGGTTCTCAGGATGTTTGTCTCAACTAAATGCTGCAGTGGATACAATCACCTCCTAGAGATATAGACAGAAAGTAACAAAACCACAGTAAAGAGTTGCACAAACCAGAAAATTCAACTCTTAAGATTTTCTTTGTATTACTGTGAAAACAGTGGATAAAAAGCAAAAGTAAAGCAACTAGTTGCCAAGAAATATTCAAAACTTTCTTACTTATGGTGTACAATACTGCCAAGGATGACTTACACCATTCCAACTCATGTGACCATTCTCTCTGAAATGGCAGCAATGGGAGACACATTGGTGTTTCTCTGCACTTATTCTAATGCTTTTGGAATGATACACGTCATCTTTTCTGCACATGTGCACATAGGAAATGTGCCAGCTGCAGTCACAACAATCAACAACACCCTGCCATAATGCTTTGTCATGACGAGGATCATCCCCACAGCTGGCAGGTACAACCGCCAATCAGATTAACTGGGCAATTACACTTCTAATGTGCCACGCAAAACCTAACCAATTACCTGCACCCAGCCAGATGTAACCTGAAGGTAAGGCCAGATGTGTGAGTCTTCTAAATTACAAATCAGATTTGGCATGTAAATGGAGAGTTATGGAAATCTGAATAGCTTTTTAATATGAGCAGTAAAAATAGATGAGCTTTTAACAGCTGCTGCAATAGAGAGCTTTTTAGGATAATGTGTGCCATAAAGACCATACTGTAACAGTTGAAGACACTGTACATCCTGATGAGAGCTGATTATTCACAGAAGGTAGATTCTGCAACAAATTCCGCAGGGTACAATCCCAAGATTAAGAATATCTGTCAGACATTTTATAGTAGACTACATACTTTATGTTAAGTTCCTCAGTTACAGAAGGTGTTATCTATTAAAGTTGTCAAAGTGTTTCACTGCACTGCCTGCATTCCCCCCTTAAAAAGTGAAGCAAACTAAACTCACTGTTTGTTATTCCCCTCACATATCGGAGTAAGTCTGCAGTAAGAAGGCCAGACTAACAACCTTATCCACAGCCAACAAATAAAGCAAACTTCCACCTTCACTGGCAAATACAGCTCTGAAGGGAGTGATGGAGCAAATTATACTGCAGCACAGCCTCGACAGCCACACACTGATGAACCATGAAATTGTGACTTGTTACAGCAACTCTAGAGATTAAAATTAGTGTTACTGACTAACACTTATATGCATGGGTACTGACTTGGACTCTGATTAACCAGCTAGTTTACTACAGAGCCTGGATGCATGCATAAGCTGGGTGATAACATGCAAAGGGGGAGTTTGGGCTAAATAAAGGAGAGGGAGTTGTTAAAGAAGAGAAGTGGAGATTTTTTGCAGGCTAGTGTAAGGGTGGTATCTTACCAAATCTCTGGGCATTTGCATCTGGGGCTCAGCATTCTAGAGGATGGAGGAGGGACAGAAGAACCAAAAGTAATCAGGAAAAAAAATACTTACTGACAGAAACAGTGAACATTCGACTACACCAGAAGCCAGGTAACGGGAAACTTGGGGATCAAGTGACGCAGTTTAAGTAAAAAGGCATGCACGATATGAAAATGATAAATCTAAGACAGATTGGCAGTTGTTGTTGGGCGCATAGAGACTTAGAATATCAAATGGCTCAGAAACAACTAAAGAGCTTATAAAGACACAATGTCGTATCACCTGGTGACTTCATCCAATCAAAATGGTATCTTTGCATCACCACAAACTTTTAGTTTCACCTTAGTTTACTCTCAAGTTCCTCCAGTCAGTATCCTCTTACTGTCTAGCTGCCCTAACCCAGATTAGACAAACATCCAGATTGCTTTCATCAGATGAAAGTGACATGAATAAATTCACAGCCATAATCTTTAAGTAAAATGCTCTTTGTGAGTTTCTGAAAAAGCTTTCAGACTGTTTTGTGTAAATATTCTAAATATCAGCATTAGTCCTTGAGGGGGGGTTTGGGGAGCACTAAAACCTGGCCAGGCCCAACCCAATTTGGGTTTGAAAAAATATATTCAAATGTGTTCTGCACATTCTTTGGGAAAATAACTTAATTCATATAAAAAAAACAAAAAAAACCAAACAAAACTGGCAGTGTTAAAGTTTGTTATTCTCCCTAAAAAAGTTGCTGGAATTCAACTGCATTCAAAGACGAGACTGTAAAGGATAGTGCTGGTTTTTTAAATCCTGCTTCTCTCTGAGTGAAACTAAATGCGATTTTATGCAGGATTATTATATTGGTGATACAGGAATTTGAATAATAATACAGCAAATCTGAATCGCAGTTCCAAATTCTTTGTTAGTCTACTCTTATTGTGTAAGCTCAATTTCTTATTCAATGTACTGTGTGTCATACTGATGTAGTTTCACATTAGTGATAAAATAGATTGTTCATCTTAGATTAAGGGTTCTTTATACCTGCTAAGAATTATGTCACCTGTAATACAACAGCTGCTCAACTTTATTCTTCTCATTACTCTACATTAGATTTAATATATTAGGCTTAGTAAACGCCATTTTTAATTCACGCCTATGTGCCAAGAAAGCCCAGTTTCAGTTTTTAAAGCTTAAATTAGCTACGTGGTGTGTTGTTGTGAATTTAGAACATCTTTCACCGTTATGTTTTTGTTAACCGACACACTGTTTCGTCTCTACAGGCTCTAAAACACAGAAGAAAAAGTGTAGTCTAGCTTTAGATAGAGAGTCAAGCTGCTCATTTTGTGCACTGGACCTCATCTCCCTCGAGTCCCATCTCAGCCCTTTCACATCACACTCTCCACCCTCTACAGCTGATAAGCACAGATCAAATAAATCCTGCCATCTAACTACCAGCTATGCAGAGTCAGCCAGACTTAAAGCCCTGCTGTAATCTAAAGATGAGTATCGACCAGTGTGGCGGTTTGGCTCATCAAACTTCACCCGTGGCGACAGCCAGCCAATAGCCTCATCTGCATCCCTCACTGTGATAATTGTCACCAATCAGCCATTTGATTGACACCACTTGCTAGTGAATAGCTGTTTGTGGCTCTGCTAGCAGTGATGGCTTCTGATGGCACGAGGAGAAATAATTTTTGTTACAGCAGATGAGGAACTTAAGGCTCTATGGTCCTATTACTCATGTTAGTACTCAATAAGGTGTGTGTTAAAGCCAGCTAGCAGAACTAAAGAGATAGCAGAGAATCTCTGACTGTTGCTGTAAACACCAATGTGGTTTGAAGCTCATCAACAGCCTGCACTGTTCACATCCCACGTATTAAAAAAGCCACTTAAATCTCCGTGTTCTGTCAACTTGTTTTTGTCATGGTCATTATAAGCTCCCTTCCTTATCAAAAAACTTTGATGTAATGTAAAGACAATTAAGTAGAACATCTGGCATCATGTAAAAACATGAACTTGACAAATGTAAACAGTTGTAACAAACATGAAAACTAAATTAGCATCAGTATGCATGAATCACAGAGAGTGGCATCTGCCAAGAATGAGTGACAGCAGTAGTATCCAAAAACCACTCACAAACAGTTGTATTTTGGTTTGTAAAGTGTAATATGTGAGGACTATGCCTGATTGATATTCAAGCCAAGCATGTTTTTCACTCTCTGCCTGCTACCTGCCCTGCGTCTGCCTTTTCATCCACACATCCATCAATCTACCAAGTCAGCTTGGAGGCAAAACACAGTGAGAGAGATGGAAATACAGATGCAGAGAAGGTTACCAAACAAACTGAAGAAAGAAAGGGAACTGGTGAATTAGAATGAAAAGAGAGGGAGGGGAAGGTGACGGATAAAGAAAGACTGAAGACAAAGTGAAATCAAGAGGAAAGCAGAGAGTGAAGGAGATAAAGAGAAAAGATAGAGCTCTACAGGTTTCCTCCGAGGCTAGCTGCAATGTGATAATAAAGACCAGTGCAGTGATGGAGCAGGATAATCAATCTACATGCTCGGCTAGCGTTCTGTGTTAGTTAGGAAATGAGAAGACAGCACAGCCCTCACTGTAGGGATTAACAGAGCTTGTGACAGCACAGGAACACACAGAAACATTCACATACGTACGAGAACACACCCATAATCTATACTTGTCCATGCAGAGGGGGACTGTCTCTCTATTTATTTATATATATACTTCATGATGTGTAATGTATTATGCTAGCAGGATGAAGAGCTGCAGTGGTGCACCATGGAGGTGGCAAGTAAACATACCACTTCTCGGGGTAGGAAAGCATCCTCCTGGCGTAAAACCAGAAGCCCCACGGCCCCACCCATGGGTGTAGCTCTAAGTAAAGAGACCACCTCCTCCTGGGTACGCCCATTCAGGTCCACTCCATTCACCTGAACAGGAGACACAGTGATTGGGTTAAACTCTAGATAAACTGTATGGATTATTGTCTAGGCTTGTTCAAGCCAAAGCTGAAATATTCAAATTACTTAATTCGGCCTTTTGGCCATGTTTTGAAAGGGAGAAAAGCAACAACCCTTTACATTTTTATCAAAGCGGCAGATGGTTCGTTTTCTAATTTGATTAGTTGATCAACTAGTCGTTTTAGCCGTAGTTCAAACAAAGTTTGAAAATGAGAAAAACATGAGGATAAAAGGATTGAAAGTTTTTGTGGAATAACCCCATACATTCAGAGCTGCACAGTGTAATCCTTTATGCAAATGGTTTGCAATGTGGGATGATGCAACTTCAAAAGCCGTTCTGTTTTTGCTGCACAAGATAGCGTATGAAAACAGTCTTTGATTTAATTACAGGAACCTTATTTCCATTTAAAACAGTTAGGAGGAAGGAATTGGTTACACTTCAACAGAAGTTGAATTTTTATGCTATAGCACATATTTTATATTGCAGTTTTTCCAATTTTAGGACAAAATCACAATTACTATGTAATGCACGTCTACTCTCCAGATCACATAATCCAATCACCACTGTCATTAAATGACTACATTAAATCCTCCTCACATATGATTTGTAAAGTATTACTACACTTTACCATGCTTACCTCCAGCAACCTGTCTCCTGCCTTAAGGCGCCCATCTTGGATAGCAGCTCCCCTAGGCAGAATGTTCTTCACGTAGATGGGTGCTGAGCCCCCAATGGGAACATCCCGTGACGTTATACTGAAGCCGAGTCCCTCAGGGCCTGTGGGATGAGTGAGTAAGGATAAAATGTCAAATGATAGAATCTGGTTTCATCTTGAGGCACAAGCAGAAGCTCTTCTATTCTCTCCGTACGCCTGGATCTCAAGCTACTAAAAATACACTATATTGCCAAAAGTATTCGCTCGTCTGCCTTCACACACATATGAACTTGAGTGACATCCCATTCTTAATCCATAGGGTTTAATATGATGTCGGCCCACCCTTTACAGCTATAACAGCTTCAACTCTTCTGGGAAGGCTTTCCACAAGGTTTAGGAGTGTGTTTATGGGAATTTTTGACCATTCTTCCCCAAGCGCATTTGTGAGGTCAGACACTGATGTTGGACGAGAAGGCCTGGCTCTCAGTCTCCGCTCTAATTCATCCCAAAGGTGTTCTGTTGGGTTGAGGTCAGGACTCTGTGCAGGCCAGTCAAGTTCTTCCACACCAAACTCGCTCATCCATGTCTTTATGGACCTTGCTTTGTGCACTGGTGAGCAGTCATGTTGGAACAGGAAGGGGCCATCCCCAAACTGTTCCCACAAAGTTGGGAGCATGAAATTGTCCAAAATGTCTTGGTATGCTGAAGCATTAAGAGTTCCTTTCACTGGAACTAAGGGGCCGAGCCCAACTCCTGAAAAA
>VUQI01003096.1:0-10815 GCA_015106735.1 Paratilapia polleni | reverse complement strand
AAAAGAAAAAAAAAGCAAAAAAAAAAAAAAAAAAAAACAAAAAAAAAAAAAAAACTCAACTACCAGTTTTGACACTGGCTAAAGATTTAACAGGTGAATGCTGGTGCTTACCATAGGATTAGACAATGAGTGCTGTGGGGAAGAGCGCACCAGCATAGGGATGCTCCGGGCAGGACTGGTGCCAGAGCCGCTGCTACCAGCAAACTGGCCATAGGACAAAGAGCAGAAACAACACAGAAAGAGGATAGAGTGGTTATTTAGAAAAGGATGAATGAAGAACAATGCTGACATAACCAGAACAAGATGGTGAGAGAGTAAAGCATATTATGTCCTTTTAGTTTGTACTCACGTCACAATAATCGCTCATTTTCTGCCCTCTTCCCTTTCCTGTATTAAAAAAAAACAAAACAAAAAAACAAATATAAATAAATCAATAAATAAATGAGCCTATTACACTAAAGGAAGCATAAATGTGATTTTCATCCTTGTTTGTGTTTGCAGAACCAACTTTCTTTGCAAGCATAAATATTTAAAGCCCAAAGGAAAGTAGTTACTGAAAGCCTGAGGAGCTGAGCATTTCTGAATGTAGAAACATTTCGCCTTTTAACACATAACACATAAGCAAGTATGGTGGACTTACCTTGGCTGTTGCTGTCATAGGCGTCGCCTTTTCTCTTCCTGCTTCTGTCATTGGGCCTCTTCTCTGGTGTCTGACATTAGCAGAGAAGCAGCTTAGATTTCCATTTCATTCCATTAACCACATTAAAATAATGGCAAAGAAACTTTAATGATAAAATAAATTAAGTCTTGCCTCTTTAAGTTAGACAGACACGTAATCTGCTCATAGATAAAATAAACTTTTGACAACATGTAATAACATTAATAGCAGCTTCTCATCCAAGTTCAGTATTTAGTAAACTTTGGTGCAGTACTTACAGTCACATCAAGCGAAGCAAGGTTTTTAAATATACTATTTATGAGGTTTTATAATGGAAGGTTCAGGATCAAATCTGGGTTATGGTTCTTTTCTGTGAGGGCTTTACATGTTTTACCCGTGTTTGTGTGGGTTTCTTTAAGTCACCTAGATTTCCCATTTATCCAAGAGCGTAAAGTAAAATACACGCCAGTGCTTTTTTGTGATTATGATGGTTTCTCTCTCAATTTTCACACATGAAGCATTCAATTTATGTGACTAGCAAACTGATTTCCAGCATTTTACCAAATCTATGCATCAGGCTCCCGTGGTCACACTTCAACAGATGGATAAATTACTCACATACACACAATGAACCATACCAAAGTGTTTGCATGCACTACTGCATACAAAATACTTTACTACTTGTCTAAATCTGAAACAATCACCACTGGAAACTGGGAGCTGCACCCAAGATCAAAAGACCTTAAAAATTAGAGCCATTTTTGTTTTGACTGACGCTTTTTTTCTTTTCTTTTTTTTAAAAAAAACCAACCTCTAGCTCCTTGTCGCTGAGTGATCCTGCGCTGCACAGAGACTGGTTGGATGATTCGCTGTTGGCTGAACTCTGTAGCACAAAGGAGAGACGAAGACCTGATTGGTTAATCATCAACTATTCTTATGAATAGAACTGAAAATGTGAGATATTAAATGACGTGCATGATATACACTAAAGGATGACAGTGGCCTTTTTAAAGTCTGTCAACATTCTCATTTAAGTAAACTCACCAATCCATTTCATTACTGATTTCTACAGCTTATTGTAGGAATACAATATCCATCCATCCATTTCAGATTATAAAGTTACTGCCACTAAGCTAAATGCTAACCTAGGATGCTACTGTGGCTCAGGAGGTAGAGCGAGTCGTCTACTAATCGGAAGGTCAGTGGTTCGATCCCTGGCTCCCCTAGTCTGCATGCCGAAGTATCCTTGGGCAAGATACCGAACCCCACGTTGCTCCCGATGCATTCATGTGAGTGTGTGTGAATGTTAGTAAGCACTTAAGTATAGATAAAAGTGCTGTATGAATGTATGTGTGACTGGGTGAATGTGGCCTGTAGTATAAAGCGCTTTGAGTACACAAAACTGAGTAGAAAAGCGCTATATAAGTACCAGTCCATTTACTGTGAGTGCATAATACACACCCCCTGTTAATCTGCAAATCTTCAGTTCACATCCAGTTGGCAGAATTGGTTGGGCCTGATGAGACTAAGAAGAAACAGCAGGCTTTCTGGGGCAGGAGGCTAATGCTTTTAAGGCCTGTTGGCTTAATACCTCAAGGTCACACCTACAGCCAAGAACTCCTCTCATTCCTTTCTATTAACACGTACACAATAATTTGATTGCAATGTCTTGATCAGCTGTTGTCAACATACTCGCAGCCTTCCATCATTTATGCTTCAATACCACAACGAGCAGGCCCGGCAATAAATTTAAGAGCACAATATAGGCCAGAACATGAAAAACAATTGCTTTCTTAGGGTTTGCCATTTTCTCAAATGCGCACCCACACATTTAATACCCGGTTCGACAGCAGGGTACAGCACAGCACACACACAATGCTGTGAGCTTCAGCTCTGTGCCATTTAAGTGTCACTAGCCTCCACTGAAACAAAGAGCTGCCGGCCAGCTCCTGTGTCAGCCAAAACAGAGCTCGTCTTGTTGTACCTTTAGCTCAGGAAAACAGATCACCCCACTGAATGAAATTCCTGAACGCAGAGCATGTTGTAAACAGAGAGGATTTCTAAGCATTTCTAAACTGAAAGACTAACATAAGAGAGCTAACCAATTACACCCACAGTGGGATTTTGGGATGAATTCCTAAGACAAAAAAAATACAGGCTGGGAGCTGCTATTGTGCACCTCTAAAAATTTATTCAGAAAAAAAAAATGGAAAAAAGGAATCATGAAGTCCAGCACCTGCAAAAACAATCTGTACCTGCATTCGTTGTCTATTTATGCAAGAAAACAACTGTAAGAGTGTTAACATGTTCCAACCTTTGCCACACCGACTCCAGTGAACCGAGCTTCAAGCAGCTCCTGCCTTCGTGGGTCCAGGCTAATAGCCTGGCTATGAAGTCCTTCCATCATGCCTACAAAGCGAGACAAACAGTGATCAAAAGTGTGACTTTTGTGGACCAGCTGGTTTGGGTTAATGTCACACAAGATGCATGTAAATCCTTCTTCTGATTTGGGCAAGTGACCTGACAATCTTGAGGTCTGACCAGGAAAATGTAACACCTTTCATCACAGCTGCATGGTAACCTGGGCTTTTGTTTGATCAGTAAATTTGACAGCCTGCTGTCCAAAGAGAGCCAGCCCTTAAAATGCAAACACCAGGGAAACATTTTTAAAGAACCACCATTCTTTTGCCTCTGGGACTTCATGCATACAATTGTATTTTTGTGGACCAGTGATGCAAAATTGCTCAACATACCAATGAATGCAAAGAAAGCTTGTGCTGCATACCTGCGTGACTGATGCAAATTTTTTTTTTTACCAGTTAAACTCCATGTTTGAGTGCATGTACATTTTTTAAGCAGTGTCATTCTTACATAAATACAACAAAAGAGTAAGGAAAGAGAATTATTCAATCTGGACATTTAGGTCAGAAAGACACTGGGGAGAAGAATTGAAAAAATAAATAAATAAATAAATAAAAATCAATTATTTTATGTGGTTATCATAATTGGCTAGGTAACACCTGACATTAAAAATACCCCACCTGGCAGGGTGTACATCAACTAGGGATGGAGTAATCTGAGAGCACATAAGAGACGTTTTTTTCATAGCTCAAAAACAACCTCGAAATACAACAACAAAATAATAATATAATTTTGCCCAGGCAGCCCAACAAGCCCACTTGGATTTCAAAACAATTCTGGACAGCACAGGTTACCTAAACAGAAATAAACACCTAGCTCCATCTTAACTTTCATAACAAGCCGATGGCCTCATAGTTCTCTAATTTAACCAGCATTTCTGCAAAACCAGCTTGATAAAAGTTGGTGAAACAACCCTTTCGATACTGTTGACCGACCAAGTACATGAGGAAAGCCAAAATTGGCAAAAGCTAACTGTGCTAATCAAAATCGTGGTAACACCAACATAAAAGCGAAACGCTGCCATGCACTGTCAAGTTACCATATGCCAGTTAACATTGTGATTTGATCTTTGTTGATAAAAGCTAGGATTTTAAAGCTAAGGCTAGGTGGCAGGCTACCCAAACTAGCTAGGGTCAAGTTATGTAGCTGGCGTTAGCCTGCTACAATAGAAGTCTCACCTGGAGAACCTTTTGCAGTTTTCACAACCACTCACGAGCCTAGAAAGGATGTTGTCCGTCCAACCGGCGTCAGCAAACTCCTTAACACCCCCGAGCCACCCACACCTCAAATAAAGTTGTCTGTATTAAATTATCCATTTACAATTATTTCGAATTAAAGGAAGACATTTGTTAGCTAAGCTAATGCTAGCTATAAAGACCAGCGAGGCTGGCTCCTGCTGGTGTCATCCGGACAGGAGGCCGTGATCCTCGGGGTTTCCTCGTCCGTGTTGGTGCCCCTGCACGGGCAAACCGGGAGCTGTCAGTGCTCTGAAGTCTCCCGACAAGTGTTGTCACATTTCTGCTTCACTCGGTCTTCCTTTTATCGTTACAGAGCGATGTAACGTTCACACCGGGAGGAGTCATCTCGTTAGAGTCCATTCTTTTAATGGTTAATAAAAGATCATAACCTCCTGCAGCAAGGCCGCACTGAGCTCCAGGGAGACCTTTTAGTGATGCTCCCAATGCGCTAGTTTACCAGATAATGTAAGCTCCCCAAATCAGCCTGAATACTGTAGTCAAGGTTGGATTACAACCGGGTGAAATCGGCAGGTCTCCGGACCATCAGGGGGCCTAAAATGCTTCACTGAGAGCTTTTTTCCCCCCTGAATTTCAACCTAAAGTAAAACTAGGTCCTACATGCACAACATAATTTTTGGCTTTGTCTCCCAGGACAACAAGATTATGTAATGCGTTTTTTTTTTCTATCTGTCTACTGTGCATGGGTTGCTACATTAATCTGATATACCAAACCACCACAAACTAAAGAAAACTTGGATCTGGGGGAAAAATGTTTTGAATCTTTGTCATATTAGTGTGTTATCTTTATGATTAACTTTTTTGGTGACAATGCTGTGCAGCTCTTGTTGTGCACACAACAGATTTGCTCATTTACACTTTGGTCATATTTTAAAATAAGGTTACTAAACAGTTGCTTATTGTTTAATGCTTCATTTTATGTGTGATGAATTCATTTTTATCACTATTATGCAGGCTACTTGATTATATGTTGCTGAACTTACTTCATACATTCATATATTTTGTGTTCAGTTAATTATTTTTACTCAAACCTTAATACACAACTCTATGCAGTCACGTGAAAAAGAAAGTACACCTCATGATTCAGTAGCTTGTAGAACCACCTTTAGCAGCAATAACTTGAAGTAACTGTTTTCTGTATGACTTTATCAGTCTCTCACAGCATTGTGGAGGAATTTTGATCCAATCTTCTCTACAATGGGGCAGTCGTTTATTCACAGCACTCAGCATTTCAATCAGGTTGAGGTCTGGACTTTGACTGGGTTATTGCAACACCTTGATTCTTTTCTTTTTTTTTGTCATTCTGTTATAGATTTGCTGGTGTGCTTGGGATCAGGGACCCAGTTTGGGTCAAGCTTTAGCAGTTGGACAGATAACCTCACATTTGACTTTGGAATACTTTGGTATACAGAGGAGTTCATGGTCGACTCAATGACTGCAAGGTGCCCAGGTCCTGTGGCTGCAAAACAAGCCCAAATCATCACCCCTCCACCACTGCTTGACAGTTGGTTGGCACTGTGCATTATAGCCAAACATCTCCACTTTGGTCTTATCTGTCCAAATAACATTGTTCCAGAAGTTTTGTGGTTTGTTCAGATCCAACTTTGCCAACCTAAAACGTGCTGCCATGTTCTCTTTAGAGAAAAGAGACTTTCTCCTGCCAACCCTTCCAAAAAAGCCATACTTGTTCAGGCTTTTTCTAATTGTACTGTCATGAACTTTAACATTTAACAGGCTAGCCGAGGCCTATAGAGTCTTAGATGTAGCATTTGGGTTTCTTGTAATTTCTCTGAGCATTGCACAGTTAGCCCTTGGGGTGAATCTGCTGGGATGTCGCCTCCTGAGAAGATTGAGGCATTGTGTTAACACAGCTGAATGCTCCAGACCAGCAAACTGCCAAAACCTATGCTGGTCACACTTGCTGATCATCACTTGTTCAAGTGCATTTGATTAGCAGCATCTAGCTGCTACTTACCCTCTTACATCCTATGAAAACAGCAAAGGTGTACTTAGTTTTTCACAGGAGTGGACAGAGTCCTGTGAAAACTGTCTTTGTAACATGACTGTAAATCTGTGCTGCTTCGGGTGATATTCAGAATCACACTTTAGAATTACACAGTTGTTATGGTAATTCTGTACCATAACAGTTGTGCATCCCATTGACCAATTTCAGTAGTGCAATTGGTCAATAAATTTGCACCAACTTTCAGTGGTGCAATTTATTGACACTGTGGGCACTTGGATGGTGATGGGGGGCATGCCAGAAAGAGCAGGAGAACCATTGATCTAAACCAGGCAGCAACCTCCAGAGCTGAAAAACGAAGCCAGCAGTGAATTGTCAAAAACTGCAGCCACAAGAAGCTAGCTCCCATGGACCACCATGTTAAAATGCCCAGCTAAAGGGAACGAGAAAGCATGTTTACAGCTTGGTATAAAAATGGTTTGGGGCTCTATGAATAGTTTCCTTCTACAATCGATTTTGATTGGTTGATTTTTTTTTCTTATAATCCAGCCACTTTAACACCAGTAAGCTGTAAATTAGGGATGTGCCTGTCTTGACTGACAGGTGTCCCCACACAGGAAGCCATAGCCTATCACTGTCTGCTAGGCCTCAGTTCTACTGAACTGCACCTCTCTACTTTGTTTGTTGTGTTGGTGTCTTTTGGAGAAGTTTTGATGGAATTATCTGACTAGTAATATGGAATGCTGTGTGCGACAGCCCCTCCAAGAAATTTGTTTTTTCAGTTTTGGTAAGTGTAATTCTAGTGTTTTATTAGTATTTTGCTTAGCACTAATTAGCAGATATATGTGTCTGTGCTTTGTACCTGTATAATTTATGGATGCAACTTGCTAACCTTCCTGATAACTTAGCACTCAACCCCCTTCTCCAATATGGTAGCATCTTGCTCAAAATAACCCCCAAACAATGCAGGGGCCAAAATGCTGAGGCTTCAAAATGCAGAGTCCAAAAGCAATGGGCGACATAATGGTGGCTACATCCATCTTTTATCTACAGTCTGTGGTCTAAACTCACTTGGTGTGTGATTATGTTCTAACAGAGGTTTAAAGGTCAAAGAGGTCAGCTTGAGATCAGATATGTACAGGTGAAATAGATTCATTGTATCAATTCTGTTAACCACCTTAAAGACTATTAACTGCTTTTCCACTTGGTGGAGCTAGAGCGCCTTCTAGTGAGAGTTGTCAGAGGTTTGTCACCTGCAACAGTCAGTTGCTTTTCTGCATGTTGTTGTTAAAGGGGACCTATTATGCTTTTCCTTATTCTTTTTCTCTCTCTGTCTCCATATTCTTGTGCTCCTTTGGGCAGATGAACTGCACCGTGCACAAGGACAAGCAACTTAAATGTGCAGTTTAAGTCCAGGAGATGGAAGCAGTGCACTGCATTCAAGAAAGCCGTGCACACTCAAGTGAGAGTTGAGGACGACATACTAACAACATAACAGTAATCACTTCAAACAAGTAATCATTTTATAATAAATGAAATGAAAAAATTTAATTTGCTGATTAATTTGAAACTTGTTTCCACAAACCCAAATGTTTCTGCTTATGTATGAACGACATTATCCTTTTAAGATGATGGATGTGCAGACTGAGTGGACAGCAAAATCTACTTGCAGTGTTGTAATAAAAGCTACTTAAAGACAGCAGTGTCACTGTAGACTGTAAATAAAATGCACACTGTAGAAAAGCACATCTTTGGCTGCCTGTTTTTCTCTATTTTTCATTCTCAGTTTCATTCATAAGGCTTTTAATGCTTAAAACAGAAACACAGCAGAGATTGTTGTGTTGTACCTTTTCCATGCTCTCAGAGCTCTGTTTCACACCATGTTTTCTATTTTTGAATCAATGTCAATGAGAGCAGATATCCCTAATATGGGTGTAAAGCTCTGGCTGTGAGCACAGAAGCCCCATCCACCTGCCGTCCAAACCTTTTGTTTGAAAGGGGCAGCAAATCAGATGAAAGCTGGCTTAAAGAAAGGGAAAAGGGTGGTTAAATGGTTTGCTTTAACCTTAATGTCTCCAATTATGTGATTATAATGTTCATCGCATTAGAAAAAATTACTAAAAAAATTACATTTTATATTTTAAGGGAAAATGATATAAACAGTGTCCACACAAGAAAATTTCGGTATATAAACAGTTTACTCCAAACCACATTACATCTGTAAGACATCACTTGACAAAAGACAGTTTATTTTTGTGGTGTCCCACTGGGTTTCACAAACAGGAAATCCCAAAATTGTGAACAATCAGTTCCTGTACTGACTTAAACAATAAGTTCACCCATATTACTTGTTTTGTAATACAATTTTTTTTCCCATTTAGTTACAGTAATATCACATCATGTGGATACTTTTGGTTTTATTTTATCAAGGAAACATTTGTTTTGTTGCCAAGCATTTTCTTTTAATGAGGGCTCAAAAATAATGTAAATAGTGGCAGTGTCTGTATGTACTCCTGAAGTAGCAGGGACTAAAAAGAGATGCTGATGTTGATGTTATTTTTGGATTCTTTGACCACTGTTGCATTGGGAAGCTGAAGTCTCACTGACAAGTATATAGAGCCTCTTAAATCCCAAATATATAGGTTATAAAATTTGAACACATGATCTGTATCTTGTGCAAAGGATTTTGGTGGCTGTCAATACGTGGGCAAACACTATGGCAAGGTATTAATATCGGTGGACTAAATCTTTATTATGGACTGCAAAACAAAACAAGTCTTGTCAAACAAAGCAACACATTATTTAACATTGTCGTATAAGTGCGTGCTTCATGTCAAATCCCTGATAAAATGTATCCTCAGAATGATTTCTACATATTTACAAACAAATAATTCTTAATTATTGCATGACAGTAGAGGCCTGCACATGATTTGGTGCCTTCTCACAGAGGATTGTAGAAGTGCATCATCCTTTATTCTTCATTTTTGTTCAGTAGCATCAGTCTTTTCCTCTGTATGTGATGTTTGTAAAGGTTGATGTTGCTCCTTTGTAGAGAGGATTGTGACCCTGTTAGTCAAACACACACAAAGAGATTTAAGTCAAGGTGAGTTTTGCACACGCAAAATAAACTTTAAATGCTTTTCTTATTTCGGGAATAACATAATAGAAAATTTAACATTTAAAACAGCTATTCCATTTCATTATTTGAACATGGCAAGCATCAGACACATTAGTTTGAATGTGTGGTTTGTGTTACTTGCGAGCAACTTAAACCTACTGTGATTCTTTGTGGTTTGAGGCCTGTGGGATTTGGGTGTGTTTTGGAGGCCAGAAAGAGTCCAATTACCAGTAAAGGCTGATTAGCGTTGGCTAATTTAAACCCAGCCCTTCCGTTGGTTGCCTTTTGTTCTGCTGGTAGTAACAGCATGCCACAGAAATAATAAAAAACATCTTCAGAAAACGCGCGCAAGACACTGCGTGTGTGGCCTTTTGTGTGTAGCCTATGTGTGTGCCTGTGAGTGTGTGTGCATAGGAAGGTGCAGGCATGTTTGCATGGGGGATTTTCAGGTACCACTGTTGTTATGAATGTTGAATCCTCAATGCATTCTTTTCTTAGCATTTAACAAATACCACACTGGTAGTTTCCACATGCAGTATTTCAGAGCCGCATTCACTCACTGTGTCCCACTTGGCACGAGCACGTTCTTCCTCAAATTTGGCAAACTCCCGTCTGTCGTGGATGGTAACCAGCAGCTTCCAGATAAGCAGAGCAGCCAGGCCCAGGAATAAGATGGCTCCTGCCACTGACAGAAGCACCACTAAAATGTCTGGACCCTTGGGGCAGTCTGAATAGAAGGAGGAAGTGATAAAGGAATGAGTAGAGGGGACACACATGAGAAGATAAACCAAAGGCCAGGCCAGAGGAAGTGCATTTTCATAACCCTGTTTCCTCCCTGTCTCTTCTTTCACTCTCATTGATTTGATCTTGCTATTGCAGCAACATACAGTGCCTTGCAGAAGTATTCATACCCCTTGAACTTTTCCGTATTTTGTCACGTTAAAACCACAAACTTAAATATATTTTATTGGGATTTTATGTGATAGACCAACACAAAGTAGCGCATAATTGTGAAGTGGAAGGAAAATGACACATGGTGTTCAAGATTTTTTACAAATAAAAATCTGAAAAGTGTGGCGTGCATTTGTATTCAGCCCCTTTACTCTGATACCCCTAAATAAAATCCTGTGCAACCAATTGCCTTCAGAAGTCACCTAATTAGGAAATAGAGTCCACCTGTGTGTACTTTAATCTCAGTATAAATACAGCTGTTCTGTGAAGGCCTCAGAGGTTTGTTAGAGAACATTAGTGAACAAACAGCATCATGAAGACCAAGGAACACACCAGACAGGTCAGGGATGTAGTTGCGAAGAAGTTTAAAGCAGGGTTAGGTTATAAAAACATATCCCAAGCTTTGAACATCTCATGGAGCACTGTTCAATCCATCATCTGAAAATGG
>VUQI01003095.1:0-10544 GCA_015106735.1 Paratilapia polleni | reverse complement strand
GAGGGGGGAAGGAAAAGGGGGGGGGGGGGGGTGCGTGGTATTGGAGGCACTTCAATCAGAACTGAGAGGGATGGGGAAAATGTGAAATGAGGGCGACGTATGGACACACACAAATACACACACAAACACACAGAGCGATGCAAGCAGAGAAGAGAGGGGGACAGGAAAAGGCCAACGGAGGGTGACAGAAGAGGGATTAGAGGGCTCAGTAATGCGTGTTTTTCCAGAGCACACTGTACCATATGTGTCAAGGAGATAAGTTATGCATACACACGCTGACATTTTGATGTGAGAAAATATGTTTGAGGTAAGATGCGGTCATACTGTACAGAGCTATCTGTGCACCTGAGCCCAAGGGAAGTGTCTGTTTATTTGGGATGTTCGTGTTGAGTAAGGCTACTTCTATAGATTTATGGCCCAAGACAGAAAAACTCTGAGTGATTCAGATGTAATTAAGATTAATGTCACTATCAATCACAGCTCTTGCTTTTTTCCCAATCACTCCATTTCATAGATGCTAATACTCCCCAGAAACTGAGATCAACATGTTGACCCTCTGCTCAACTGCTCTTTCTTTTCTGAACACTTGTATAAGACAACATCATGCATACGGATGCTAAGAGAAACAAACACACATAGATTTTCATGTAGAGTGGTAAATACAGTCATCTGAGGTATTTTTTGTTTATAAATGCTCATTATCTAGCTACTGGTTAAACGGCTAGTATGTGTGTGTGTGTGCCAGACACTACAGCTCTGACAAATGACAAAATAACATGCACAGTACACATACCATTAATCAATACCTGTGTGTCTTCTAGAGCACTTAAAGGATATCCCTGAAACACTAACCATCATCATGCGTTTGCAGGTTATTACAGCACATCTATGGCTGGAATAACCTGAGAGACAGTCCTCTCCAACTGTCTCAGCAGCCCTTCCAACCAAATTAATCACAACCACACTTCAGCTGTATACTAATTTGGTTTCTGGAAGATTAATTGGGTTAAATCATCCACTGTGTTGTCATTGGCTATTTTGTTTTCTCTTTCCTCCTATGGAAGATAAGGGATCTGACCTATAAAAGGTCCTTTCATGTCTCATGGACTTCCAAGAAACAAGCATCATAACCTCTCTAATCTGGTGACTGAGGTCACACTACACTGAAACATTTGTCCTAGGGCAATGGCTGACAAATTACAGAAGGCTATGACCAGAGAGAACAGGCTTAGTTAGACTTCAGCTGTTCAGAACAAGATCTTTTCAGAGGTCAGGGGCACTGACGACCAAACATGCAAGTTATAAATGCTGGTAATGTTTGGACATCGATTGATCATCTCTTCCATGCTTTTAATAGCAACTTTCCCCAATAATCTGATTTGAAACACCCACACAAGCCTACACATAAGGGTTTTGGACCTCATTTCCACCTGGCAACAAGAAAAACCAGGCATGAAATGGAGGTTAAGATTTTCCATTAGACAGCATAATGAAATAGCAAAATTAAGCAATGCATATCATGTAGCACGTCAAATCTACTGGAGAGTAAGCAAAGGTTAATTGCCAGTTACTGAGAGAACTCATCTGAAATTGCATATCCAAGTGGCAGATGTTTCACTGTAAATCTCAGAAATTACAGCTTTAGGAGAAACATAAATATCTAATAGCCCAGTGTAGGTTTCCCCTGTTTTAACTGTTCTTTATTTCTTCGCTAATAGATTCCACCAAAGGAATTTTTAACATTTCGTATATGTAGCTATCCAAAAAACGTACCTCTTGTATGAAAATAAAATAAAACTTAATATCACTCTGTCTTTTGAAATATTTTTCTCTTATGCTTTCATATTGCTTGTGGTGTGATAGTATTGTCTTTACAGTATTAGCACCAGTTGCCTCTGCGCACGCAGAAAACCTGTTGCAGCAGCATCCTTTAAACAGAACTGCAAAGCTGACCGTAAAATTCTTCAATACATTCATACACCTGATTCACTGAGATCAGAGGGAGAGGATGTTAGTGCAAAATGAGTACTTTTTACACACGGTGATATAATGTTCTCATGTTGCACTGATGCGCAACGGATTCAGTGCGCCGTGCGTAAACGCAACAAGGAGCTGCATTCATACCTGTCGTCGCTCTGCCAGTCCCCGAGCAACAGGTCTCGGAACCGGTACCGAGGGGGCAGCGGGAGCACCTCCTTCTCCAGTTCGACCATGGTCTCCCTCCTCAAAACCCAGAGACAGAGACAAATACCACCGCAAACCTCCTCGTTGTGGAGGTGGTCTCCTCCAAAACCAACTCCGTTCCTCTTCCTTCAGCTATTCAGAACATAAATCAGTAACGAACATATTGATACACCTCATGGCACCGTCTTCGTCCTTCCTCCGAAAAAGAAAAACAAAATCAAATTTTCTTTTCTGCCACCCGTCACAGTGCAGCTCTACTTTTCTTCACAGCGAGGCAACAGGTCGACGATGTTCATCCTTCGGTGCGTAGGGGAGGCTCCACTTTCCTGTGGCAGCTGGAGAGCAACTGGTTGTCTTTAACACCAGCATCCTCCCTGCCTGAGCTCCACATGGACGCACTGACTGCAAATGTGTAACGAAGCGTTGGGGAGTAGTGTGCTGCTGCGACGACTTATTTATTTATTTATTTATTTAACCAAAAATAAACAACAACAAAAACAGTGATCTCAATATCATCTGCAACAGTGAGCAATAAGCGTTCTCCATCCACATCTGCGCTACACTGTGAACGAAATAATGATCTTTGTAACCCATAATAATAATAAAACTGTTACACATACACACGTGATCCCCAGAAATATCTATTGCACTGTGGAGACCTGCGCGGATATCAGTCGTGAGTCTCTAAATGCGCTTGTTATTTCTCCATAGTGAGCTACAGTTTTTCCTATTTTTATTATCATTTTCTTAAATATTAGCTGATTATGGATTTCAATCAGGTCAAGGAGACGTGTTTGTAATGCTGGAAACTGCCTTGCTGAAATATACATGAGAGCGCATCCAGTTTATTTAGCACAAGGCTTTGGTCGTGCATATTCATTTTCAGACACTTAACACGATTCTGCACGGCTTGCCAAATGAGCTCTAAGTGCTGCTGCTCTCTTACTATGTATACATATGCTAAGTACATTCAAAATACCCAATCAAAGCAGAAGATATACGGGGAAAAACAATTCTCACGGAAAAAAAAAGAACCATAATTAATCCTAGACTTTTTAAAAACAATTCATCAAAGTCGGGTTCAAGCTCGTCTGAAAGTGTGCCATTATAACATTACAAAAGGTCACTATTTGAATTCTGCACTGTAACAGTCTCCCATATAAATGTTACAAATGGCGTTTACTATAACTACTCAATAAACATTTCTAATTAAGGGAATAAGCACCTGCAAACTTCTGTCATGCTGCAACCATTTCTAATACAGTACTACGCCTCTGTGTTATGTATATGTCTGTCTGCCACTCTGTACCTATCGCGGGTTAAATCTTGTAGAGTTTCTGGTCGCAACAGAAGAGGTAATGAAATTCAAATGTGGTGCATAAGAGGACTGTTGACTCAAAGCCGCAGACAACAGGTGTTATTCAAATTAACTTTCATGAATTAATATTGACAAAGCAGCACCTCCGCGAGCTCCAAACAAAACCTCAGCCTCAAAAGGTCTATTGCCCGTTGAAGAGATGATCTCAAGGCTGATTTGATAGATGCTGAACTTGGATTGTAAGCATTTTGATGTCAGTGCGTTTGTGCCCTCAAATGCCTGATCTAAATGTAAACTGTGTGTTATTTGTGCTTTCACACTGCTTAACTTTATACTCTATTAGGAAACTTGCACAACGTATTCAGATTTATTGTCAACCTGCTGTGGTTGTATCTATTTCGCCCTCTGGTGGCCATCATGAAGCAAGCACACAATCTGCGGTGAGCCAGATTCATTTATCTGTTCAAACACCTGACAACAATTTGTTAAGATTAAAGTTAAAACAGGAGAATATATACATTGGTATATATGTGGTAAAAATGAGATATCTCTGTAACACACTTAGCCATTAAAACATTAAAGGGGTTGACAGGAAGGCAAAATATTTAATTTCAAGTGGGTGAGCCTAGCTGTGTAGCCATGGTAACAACACAAAACTGTCTGCGGATATCAGAGGAAATAGTTCATGTGTTTCAAACCTCATTTAAACTGCATTCAGTCTAACATTACCATAATGTGTACTCTGAGGACAATCTGCAGAGGCCTGTTGCAAAAGACAGTCAGGCTTTATTCCTTTAGATCAAAAGCCATTCTCCTCACTGCCAAGGAAACAAGCAATATAAACAAAGAGTAGAAAACAATCAGCCATAAAAAGGTTATTTAAAAAGATATAAAATCTGTCAGTCAATGTTTTACTCTAAAACGGAGATGAATATCAAACAGTCATCTTCCAGCTTCTAATGCAAAGTCACGTTGACAGAAGCTAAAGCGTCCACAGCCCAGCCGGGGTACTGGTCACCAGAGGGAAACATTCGCTTCATAAACGTCCGTATGAACTCAGGGAAGCGGCCTTCCACAATGCTCTCTCTCACAGAGCGCATCAGCGTGAGCTGCAAAGACAAATGATGGATGAACTGAGGAAAAATAATGTGATTATTATTGATCTCCAGTGGGAAATCATCTTCTGCTGTGCACCAGGTCAGCTACAGGTCAGCATCCTCTGAGCATAGCAAGGTAATATGTTAATGTTTCACAGCAATCCATTAAAAAGTTAATGAGGCATTAAACTCTGGATCAAAGATAGAATGACCGTCCAGCGGTCAACCATCATCCTGAACCACCCTGCAAGTGACTTAAATAGAAAAAAAAAAACCAACAAAAAAAGAATCAACGAATAAACAAGCTGCATAATCAGACAGTATCTGTTATGATCTCCTAACATGATTATTACATTTTGGGGTCACATCTGTCACAAGATGAGGCTTTTTGTGGTTTGATAATGTCAGAGCAACAAAACAAGTTTGTGCCACTGGTGTACAGAGCATATTGAAGGATTTAGTAGCCATCACTGAGGGGAGGGTATCGTCATGTCACATAAATTTGACAAGATAAACATTTTTTTCTCATATTTCTGTCAGCGCAATTAGACTTTGAAATACAGTGCGAAACATATTATATTGCAGCTCAGGTTTATTGAGTCGGGATGGCAGATAAAGGAGACTAATGAACTGATAAATCATATTTATTACATGCCTTTTTAATATATCAGCTGCTTTGAAGCACATAAGAAAATTGTCAAAATAAAGAAACCTGTGCTTTTTCCAGTCATAAAAGATTTTTGTTAAACTGACCTGGTAGGCAATGTTGTGGATGGTGATGTGATGCATGGCAGCAGTGTCACTTTTAAACAGAGCATGCAGGTAAGCTCGACTATGTCTGAAAGAGAAAACATGCATATTATTTACACCAAAGTGCAGCAGTGAAAAAGTATTCCTACCAGGACGTTTCAGACCAAGCAATGCCAAAGTACCTATTTTAGGCAGTCTTCTTGGATATCTTATTATCAAGATTTCATTTTCAATTCAATTCAATTTTATTTATATAGCGCCAAATCACAACAACAGTCGCCTCAAGACGCTTTATATTTTAGGGTAAAGACCCTACAAATTATTTTCTGAAAATAATCTTAAATTGAAAACAGATGTTGACAAAACTGATATATTAAGGTAGTCTCAGGGCCAGGTAGGCTAAATAGGGTGTTCTTGGGCACTAAAAAAAAAAAAAACTTCATAAGCTTCAGTTTCTGTAAAAATACAGAAAATGCTCTGACAAATCAACTTACTTCTTGCAGGTGGGACACTGGCAGTCTGGGTCTATGGGCTGGAAATCTTTGGCATACTGCTTATGTTTCACCTGAAGAGATCCCCAGGGCACCAAGGCAGAGCCAAACCTCTGAGAGACAAGGACCATGAGTGTCAGAAAGAAATACATTTGAAATCAGTCATTGATATGGATCCTAATGTGATTTCTCAGGAGGTAAACGGAGCTTACTGCAGTGCGGGTTGGGAAGACGCAGTCAAACATATCACATCCCAAGGCGACACACACCACCAGATCCACAGCATACCTGCAGCACATGACGAGGACCACATGAATTCTCATATCGGTTAACTGCACTACAGCCAACAAACAACCCAGTTCTCATGATGGATTTTTGTGTAAATAGGCAAACATACCCTACACCCATGAGATAACGGGGCTTTTCCCGAGGCAGGTGGTCAGTGCTCAGTGTGACCATCTGCCAGAAGTCATCCTTCTCCTCTCCTCCACTCAACCCTCCGATGGCAAAACCAGGAACATCACGCTTAGTCATTTCTACACGAAGGAGAAACAATATCTTAAGTGCAAGTCTGATCCCTTATCTTTAGTGTTTTAGAACAGGCTAATGTCTAACTAGACCTGATGTTAAAGTGCGTGTGAATTCTGTTGTCGATCGCTCTGACCACAAGGAGACAACCTTAAAGGAGCTAGCGGCCAAATATAAATCAACCTTTTTGATCTCGCCTCATACATCAGTATGTGTATTTTTATAAAGAATATCAGCCAATATATTTATATCATTATCAGCATCACATCAGTGTCAGCATCAGCTCGAAACAAAACAGCACCAGTCGGGCTCCGTTTTCTTTTTTTGTTTTACCATCTAAACAGGCCTTGCGCAGCTCTGCATTCAGTCCTCCCTGGATGATGGCAAAGAGGTTTTGTTTATCTGGATTTTTATTGGCTGCTATGCAGCGGTCCAGCCAGCGAATGGATCTGTGCATGGCCTCTTCCACCCGTGGTCCTGTCACAGTACTGCTGACCACGTCATCCAGCTGCATCATGATGTCCGACCCTGGAAGAACACAGAAAAACATGGAGGTGCTGTCCGTCAGCAACAGAAATAATGAGGGAAAGTCAGAGTTAACACTGAATCAATTATTTCACTCCTCGCTGACCCAGACTGTTCTGTATGCTGATGGACTTCTCAGGACTTAGTAAGATTTCTTTGCCATCGTAGGGGGACTTGAACTTGACCCCCTCCTCAGTAACCTCGGAGAGCTCAACAAGAGACACCATCTGAAAGCCTCCACTGTCCTGTGAGTAGAGAAAAAGGGAGCACAAAGCTTATCAGCCACTTGTACTTATAAAACTGAGTGGATTCAACTCTTTTGTCATCTGGGTTTGACTGATGAATGTGAAGCTACACTCACAGTTAAAAGATTTCTCTTCCAGTTCATGAACCCATGTAAACCACTGGCTTTCTCGATCAAATCAGGACCCTGTAAGGCAGCAGAGTTGAAACAGAAAATACATTTACACAAGAAATCGTCAAGAAACGGTTCAAGTCCAATAAAATACAAGACAAAAACGAAACTTCTGCTATTGCAGATTTGCATACCGGCCTCATTCCAAGGTGGTATGTGTTTCCAAGACAAATCTGACATCCCAGACCCTCCAGCTGATCCACAGTGATCCCCTTCAGGGTCCCCTGAGTACCGACAGGCATGAAAACCGGGGTGCTGACGGTGCAGTGTGGCAGTATTAGATCACAGGCTCTTGCTTTTGTCACTGGGCATTCAGCAACAATTCGCAAAGTGAGAGGAGAAGCCGCAGACAGAGCTTTCTTTAGGGACATGTTGTTCTCTGAAGTATTTGTATCAGCTCCACACTGTATGGTGGCAGCCATGTTTCCCTGACCATGTGACGTGAAGGGGCTTCGAGTGACAATCAGGTAGACCAATTAGAAAATAATTATTTATTTAGAGCGAGGAACACGCCTTTTAGATGTCCAATCAAATCGAATCTTGGTGAAGCGGCAGCAAAATTAGCCAATACACGGCCGTTATTTGCACACAGGAGGCGGGTCTATACTCACCGGTATCGATAGGATGTCATCTTCTATGACCGGATGGTGTTTGTGTAGAGGAAGTTTTGCTTGCAAGTTTTCCGTCCGTTTCGACTGTCTGGGTGTTTAGTTAATTTGCTTTTCATTAGACGAAATGATATTAGTGTGAACTGCATTACTGGAAAGCGCACAAGTATTCAAAAAGCGAATAAAGGTCCGAGCTGAAGCGGCGGAACTCAGCACTTCGGAGTAACCCGAGAGCACCTTGCTGCTAAGCTAACGTTACCTAGCTCGTTAGCGCGGCTACCATTAGCCTCTGGTCTGTGTTGAATTGAAGGGGCTCTCCAAGCTCACGAAGCCATGGGGAACCGGGGCATGGAAGACCTGATTCCCCTTATCAACAAGCTTCAAGACGCATTCAGCTCCATTGGACAGAGTTGCAATTTAGACCTTCCTCAGATCGCTGTGGTCGGTGGGCAGAGCGCTGGAAAAAGCTCGGTGTTGGAAAATTTTGTTGGCAGGTAAGTGATAATGGTTAAATGAGTTAGTTAACCGCTGCACCTTCACGCGGCTCACGCTTGATCTTACATTGGCAAACTGTGTTTTTTTTTTTTTAAACTTTTGGAAATACCACACATAAAGCTAAGCTAACGTCAGTTACTTTCCCAGTACGTAACGTCAATATTGACTTACGCGCTTGCCGTAAAGTGGCTGTAGGTTCAACAAGTTGACTTACTCATATCTCTGTACTGTAATATATGCGTGACGAGCTTAAAAAGAGGCTTACTTAGTTTTTTGTTTTTTTTTATTTACTCTAGTGGACCCTCAAATGTTGTCTTGTATTCCAGTAAATATATTTGCCAATAAATTCCTTTGTACAGCCCAATATGTTAAATATGACAAATAATTATAATCTTTATACATTAGAGGTTTGTTCTGTTTTGGCACTTTATTGTCATTAAACCGTAGCGCAGATGATCTTTTTCCTCTTTGGTTCTTGTATTTATAACTCCAGGCCACACCCAGAGTCCCCTACAGGATTTACATTCATAAAAAACTTTAAAAGCTGCAGGGACAATTGCTTTTAAACAAGGAAGGGAATTTTATTGGGCTGCATAAGCGCTTGGTGTTTGATCAGCAGTCTTGTTATTTAAGATATGGAAGAGCACATAAGTAACCGGCAAGGTATATGAGGTAAAGCAGTGTAGACAGAACTGCCTTCCCTGTATTTTTGAATTGATCATTATTGAATTTTGATATAATGTCTTGACCTCAAAGCAGACTGTCTCTCTTCTCAATGCTGACATTTCCTCAATAAGCTTACATGTGTAGCAGACACAACTTCCCCTACCCCCTTCCTCTTTTGTTTCTGTTTTTGGCCAAAGTTTAGAAATTGCAGAAACAGAGTTGACATCTCTATTTTTTGAGATGCGAAGCTTTTAATCTATAGGCCTCCTCAACAGACTGTCTGTCATCCTCAACAGGCTGGTCCTGTTGTCTTGTCTCACAACAGAATTAAGTGAGATCACCCTGCAGATAAACAAACATAACAGGCTCACTCTATTGTAGCTTGTTTAGCAGGTTTCCACCCCTTTGAGGGACACTCAGTTTTTAACCCAACCCACATAGCAATCTCAAACACAAACACACACAAATGCGGGCCAGCCGGCAGAGTGGAGAAGGCACATTGGCTATTCAGATGGCATGCACACAGGCCTTTGGTTATGAAAACACTGACAAGAGCATGTTGTAACAACTCTCAGGGAAGAACTTACTTGCATGCAGATTAAACTTCCACTCAGTGCACATTAATTCAGATGAGTGGGACTTGGTGCTGTGAGAGCACTCGACACAGATCGGTTGCAATTAACATGAGACGTTTCATGGTGACCTTGATTTCACTGCTGCGCTGGTCTTCCACCTTTTGCGTGTTTACAGGGCAAACATAACATCCGCATGCTGAAAGGTTATTCTAGCATTATATGGTGTAAACTCTTTTGTAGTGGACATCCACTCTGTTTGCACGTTGAGGCTGTGCAGGTAAATTTGATGAGGGCCGACAAGGTAGAACACTAGAAGTCAAAGTCGAATCCAAAAGGTGGAGTTTTACTTCATTGTTTCCCCATTTAAAAACAAAACCAAACAAACAAAAAAAAAACCTAAAAACACCACTGTGCAAGGACTAAAGATTATCCATTCAGCGCAATGGGCAGGATTAGTGCCGGTGTGAGCTGCGGCGTTTATAGCATCCCACAAGTGGGATGCTATAAACGCCTGGCGCCAGCTTGTTTTTGGCACCTCTGAGGCATGGCTACTGAACGACAAATGAAGGAACATGCTGAATTGTTTTTTTACTTTGCTCTGCTTCGCTCTTAAAACCCTTGCAAAACCTGTATGCTGGAAAGGCTGCACACGAGTGTCGACCTAAAATGACGTGACATTCGGGCAGATCGATGGTCTCTAGTGATTGGTTAGGGAAAATCAAATCCCCTCCTCCAAGCAAATCAGTTAGAGCTGTATAACAAGTTGACAGTTCTGGTGGATGTCAGGCTAGACTCACTTGGGACATGCTTGTTTATCAAAGGGCTTGTTTGACCCAGTACCTAAACTTTGTACCATGTGTTCCTTTCCTCTGTTAGGCAAAACAGATGGAAA
>VUQI01003092.1:12375-23745 GCA_015106735.1 Paratilapia polleni | reverse complement strand
ATGTGAAAGACTGGTGGAGAGCATGCCAAGATGCATGAAAGCTGTGATTGCAAATCAGGGTTATTCCACCAAATATTGATTTCTGAACACTTCCTAAGTTAAAACATTTGTAATGTGTTGTTTAAAAATGAATATGAACTTGGGGTTTTTTGTGCATTATTTGAGGTCTGAAAACACTGGACCTTTGTTGGTATTTTGACCATTTTTAATTTTCTGCAAATAAATGCTCTAAATGAAAATATTTGTATTTGGAATTTGGGAATTATGTTGTCAGTAGTTTATAGAATAAAACAAAAATATACTCAAACATATACCTCAAACATATACCTATAAATAGCAAAATCAGAGAAACTGATAATTTTGCTGTGGTCTCTTAATCTTTTCCGGAGCTGTATATGGTGCCCAGATGACGTATACTAATGGCTCTAATGACCCCTGTTTTTTTTCTGTGTAACCACGCTAATAGATGAATTGTCTGTCAGCATGAAATTTAGTTGCTCTGTTGGTTATTTTTATCTAACAAACAAATGTCAAAACCAATGACATTCTGATCATCCATAGGTGTGCCTCTGTTTCGCGATAGCCTTGCTAAGATGGTGACATGATCAACGTTATACCTCCTAAATATCTGTATATTAGCATCTTTATTGTGAGCATAACATTAGGTCATTATCACATTTGGTACAACATAAAGGACTGATTCTAAGTTCTTGTTATGTTTAATACCTGTAGACTGTTTCCAGATGCAACATCTGCTGATCTCTCTTATTTAGCCTGTAGCCTTGGGAGGGCAGTTGACTCACTGGGGATTGATGCCTATCTGTCTTGCATGCCTTCATCATACACTGGCATCAACTATATGCCTATACACGGATGTGATTTGTTCTCATGAAAACTGAAATTTATTTGGTTGATCCCGAGTCACCTTTATTTATTTGGAAACCTTCACTCTTTCCATGATTTCATGCAGAGAAAGCCCCTCTCATTTAGAGTAATACTTTGACTTCTTAAAACTGGAGGAACAGCCATATTTACAACAGGTGAACAATACAGTAGCTGCAAGTTGATTTGCAGGTTTCTGCAAACCCTCATTGTGGCATTTTCATCTGTTTACTTGCTAGGTAGTATGCATGTGTTTTGATCCCTTTAAGGGATACAAATGACTGTTCCAGAAGGTCAGACCAACATCATTTCCAGTTCCAGCTTAGCTGTTAATGATCTGACATAAGGCCACTCAGAATCCACATACTAGTTTTTGTCTGTCCCTAATAATGTTCCAAAACTGACACATTTTGTTGTCAGTTCAATTCAATTCAATTCAATTTTATTTATATAGCGCCAAATCACAACAACAGTCACCTCAAGGCGCTTTATATATTAGGGTAAAGACCCTACGATAATCAGTGCAAGCGATGCGACAACAAGACTGGAAGCTCGAAGAATTTTAGAAAATGCTATATTATGGCAATTCGGCTAGGATCTGACTTTCCACAGAAATGTTGAATAAATGCTGCTCTGCATGAAAATATGGACAACAGCAAAACACTATAGGGAGATTAATGCAGCAAATGTTCTTTAAAAATCAAATGGGGAAATGCTTTCATAAGCCTCTAATCTTTTTCAGTATCAGTGCACAGATTTGAAAACTTATACTTAGAAAAACTGCATAGAACATTGTTTTCATGTGCAATCCGTTTATAAGATTTTCTTTGATCTACTCAAAGTAATCCATCATAATTTAAAGGGTACAGGTTGGCTGCATTAATTTCTAAAATGAAATGAAGATGGGATAGAAATGATGACTTAACTAAAGGTAGCTTCACAAGGACAATTTTTCCCTGAAAACTAACATTAAGTCAGTTCAAAGGCTCCTGAGTTATTGCTTTAGTTTTTTGTTGTTGTTTTTTTTTTTTCAAAATGAGCAAGCAACTTGATATCTTGACAAGTTATTATGTAGAATATATCACAACATGTTTCACATAAACCATTGTAAAGTACTTTGTATACATATCAGTTTACTTTAAGATAGTATTTTTTGCTATTGTTTTGTCAATAGCAGAGTCAATATATACACTAACCTAGGGGAATATGCAGCAAATGGGGGGAGTCCTGTGCAGTAAGTATTGTCAATATAACAGTTGGGTATCAGACATGGATTCACTGGACATCTTCACCAGGAAATGATCTCAAGGTGGAAACCTCAGTGATGCGCATATCACCATAGTGTTAGCCCTTATAACTTGTGCCAGAATCACATATTTATGCAACCACACATTCTCATATCCAATCATGTGTGTACAAAACATAAATACAGAGAGTAAGGCAGTGCATGTACATTTACATATACAAATGGGCAAAGCCTTTCACACAGAGAGTCTAAGGAGAGGAAGGCATGCTATCCCAGTATTAATTTTTCATAACATCATGCTCAATAGAAAATGCAATAAGTGTTTCTTGTAAGATGACTCCCAGGCACTTATAGCACTTGAGTATGCAGCAACATTCTCCTCAGAGGTCCAGCTGGTATGTTTGTCTGGCTTACTTTGCCTGTGGCAATGTGAAATATATATCTTAGTGTTTGGTAAGCTCCTGTTTTGCTTTAATGACAGCACGCATTTGAGCTGTAAGTTCAACCCGATAACCCATTTTATCGTAGCATGATTTAACAATGTTTGAAGGAGCTTTTTGTGATGTCAGGAAGGTTTGGCTTTCTCAGTCTTGAAGGGACCCATAAATGTTCTGTGGGTTGAGGTAAGGTGACTGTGGATGAAATTCCATGACAGCAATCCTTGGCCTTCTATGGTCTTCAAGTAGTACAAAAATTTGAGATGCATTTGGGATTATTATCTTGCTGCAGTATGAATCCAAAATAGAGAGTGGATCATGTCTCTGAAGAAAGGAGTGCTACAGCTCTTAATTCAGGGTGGAACTGATTCTGTGCAGGTGTCCAACCTGCACATTACATCATGACTTATATTCCAACCACCACGTTATAGTGTGGATTTGTGGATCTCGGAAGCAGCCATTGTCCGAGCTGCCTTTACTTTTGTAAAATCACAGAACAAAACATTTTGAACCTTATATCCAGTTACTTGCTATCCAAATATCCTAGTTGCACCAGAAGCCCTGAAATATTGACCACTGTCCCCAGAGGCTAAGTCATGAAATGACTGATGATAGGTTCCTCAACTGCTTCTGCTGGAGCTTGGTTTCTCCTTTGAGAGAGTATTTTGAGAGCACTTTTGCTAACACATCAGTCATCCGCTGCTTGGAAAATTCTGTAATTGTTTAGATTGCCATGCACTTCCCCTTAGAACCTTCATGCTTTTCATGATTTGATGCAGAGAAACCCCTCTCATTTAGAGTAAAACATTGACTTCTGCTAAAACCTGGAGGCACAACCACGTTTAGAACTGATGAACAATACGGTAGCTGCAAGTTGATTTTTTCGAACAATCCTTTGATGAGTACATCAGATATTTACACATATCTGCATTTATAAAGGAAAATTGAGTCATTGGGATCTTCCAAATCCTTTATAAGCAGATTCCAGGCACTGAAGAGGAACAGCGTTAATCTTGTTGTCAAATACCATGATACACAAAAAGATATAACTCTGGTCTTTTCATTGTTCATCCAAAGAGGTTAACCCTTCAATTCTGAACATATCATCTTACTCTGATCTTGTCAGCCTTCTGTATGGATACATACAGTTTTAATATTCTTATAAACCACATTGACCTCCACCCCTCTGTAATTTCTGTTCCAGCTGTCACCGCCCTCACAGCTATCTGTGAGGGATGACTGTGGAACTCAGGTTCAGAAGACCAAAAGGCAGACATGAGTGCAATGACAAATGAATGGAAAGATATCAGTGTAAGTGCACATGCTGTATGAAGCAATTTTGGGATGACAAAATGGAGCACCAGAATATATAGACAGATATCAGAAACTCTGGATGAACACAGGGAGCACAGACACTGACAATGACTATCATACGAATCACAATTTATGAATTGCTACTGTTCAAAATGAGTGAATCTAATTAATGTTTTTATTCATTTGAAAAGCCTTTTACACTTTTCTGACTTACTTGTTCCTGCACTAGGAAAATTATATTAAAAACTGAGCTGACAAATGCACCATGACATTTATGTACTCCACAACTTGTTCTGTGTACCTAATTTTCAGGCAGGTAACCATCCAGAAGCTCCTTCAAACTATTTTTTCCACACTCAGGGAATATGTCTAAGGTAAAATTTTTAAAAAGTTAAGTTGATTTCTGGTATTTTAACACAAGTGTGGACCAAAGTCAGGTTCTGTTTAGGAACTCCACCTAAGGCCTCAGTCACACAGGCCAAGATGCCAGTTGGCGACACCCTGGCAACCTCCCATCGCTAGGGAAAAATATGTATTCCCCGACTGGAGGTTTCTTGCTGTTGCTTAATGAAATCAGTTGCAAAGAAGGTGCTGCACCAAAAACCTCCTTGTGATTGCTTTGGTCGCTAGCAGACTACTGCCGTTGCCCATAGTTTGTATGAAAGATGCCAATTTGTCTGAAAATACAACTAACTTGAAAAAGTGCAATGCAAACCAGAAATGGAGAATGTTTGCCTTCAAAGTAAAAGCTGTGCCTTATCACTGAAACCAATAGTGACTAGGCGCAACTTTTACTTTGAAGGCAACGGTCTCCCTTTCCGGTTTGTGTCGCACTCCTCACGCTTTAACTACTGCTTAGCGAGTAGTTGGCGAGTGTTTGCAGGTAAGTCGGCATCTTCCATACAAACTACGGGCGACAGTGGCAAACTGAACAAAGCAATTGCAAGGAGGTTTTCCGTGGTTTTCTGTGACTTACTTCACCTAGCAACAACAAGCAACCACTTACCAACCAGTGGGGAAATACACACTTTTCCCTAGCAACCAGTGGTTGCCAGGCGTTTACCAACTAGTCTCTAGGCCTGTGTAACTGGGGCCTAAGATAGGTAAATTGTTTTAGTGTGAATACATTAAAACAGTTTTCAACAGCTGCAAGTTAAAACAAAATAAAAACAAGCTGGAACAACCTAAACAAGCTAGAACAAGCTAAAACAAGGCCTTATATAAAGAATGATCAAATGATATAAGTCCAATAAACGGTTAAAAAAAAGTGTCTTTACGACACAGAGCCCTGTGCGATCTGTGGCTGTCCTCCAGTGGCATGCTGCAGCTGCTGAGGGGAAACGAAAAACAAGCCGGCAGTGGAAAGTCTAACAATGTCCTCATGATTCCTGACCTACCCTTCATTTTCTCCTCTCACAGTCTGTCTGGATAGCTCCTGCCCAGCTGTCCACCACATGTGTAGCTCGCCTGGGTAGGTATAACTTGCAGCATTGATATCTTGAACTGTTCAGCTTCAAGTTGGTTTTCTAACCACATCTGGCTGTGTGTGGCTGCTCCATTCGGTCTGCTGCCCCGTCTACTGCTTGGTGGTTTGTTGGTAAGAGCAATGTAAGGCTTTAAGGCATTTCAGTGTAGGGCCCTCTCTTTCCTGCCCTTCCCTGACTGAAAAACAAAAGGTTTGTAAGCCAGGCCTGTGTCCCCAACCAGCCCCACCAGCCATTCATTTTACCCATTTTACCCACCAGCTATTCATTTTACTCCCCATTTTACCCTTTGCCCGCTTTGGACCCACACCTTTTCCTGTGGGAGGAGTACATGTGATTTAGCTTTTTTAACTAAACCCAGATCTACATCAGCTGGGCATCTAAGGTGCAGACGAATCACGAGTCAGTATTAAAATATGCTTGTACCAACTCAGACAAGTACTGTGGCCACCTACTCTGTTTATCTACCTCAAGTGTGTGGAGCAAAAATGATTGATTCAACCATTCCTCTCTGCCGTTTGATGCAGGGTGATGGCAAGTAATGTCAGGCTGCAGTCGCAGACAAGGTGAACATTTGTGTCATCCACTTGATAGAGCCTACCAATTTTCTGGTATTGCCCTATGGAGACAGGAAAGTCATTCAATTTGACATGTGAATTGGTAGCCTACCTTCCTGAGTGCAGTCAAGGTCCTTGGCACTGGGACAAACTTAAACTCTTCAAGCCGATAAGACAGCTTTACAAAATCAATAAGCCCTGTTGCGTCAAACTAACTTGTGAACCAGTACCTAATAGTCCATTGAGTCCAAAACCTCCTACTGACGCAACTGCATAACAATGAGAGCTGCAGCAGCCTTTGTTCCTCACTATGACCTAACCCCACTGTGTGGGCCTCAGCAGCAGGAATGGTTGGTTTTAAGCCTGCTGGTGTTGAGAACAAAATATAGCAGTGTAACCTGGTTGGGAGGTAATTCTGAATCCCACATGTTGAGAGGATGAGCTGCTGCATGCAGTTGTTGCATCTCTCTTTAGGAATGTACGGAAGGCTCTTTGGTTTCAGCTCCTCAACTTGCATGTTAAGTCCATCATGTGGTCTTTCACATCCCAATCTCCCTTTTTATTTCCCCTTTCCAGTCTGTGTTCTGTTACCATTAGAGCTCCCCACAACAGCACAGGTTATCTCAGGCAACCTCTGGCCCAGCAGGTCTTCATCCAGCAACAGGGTCTCCTCCTGAACTGTGGCAAAATCACCTCTGTGTCCTGTCCTGGAAGACAAACCTCTTGAGCACTCAAAGCAGAGTGCCCTCTTCCAGGCCCAGCTGGAACTGGTCCCACAGGTTGTTATCAGTTGGGACTTCTTTGGCAGTCATGCTGCCATTGCCTGCAATACAGCTCTTTTCAGGATAACACACAAGATTATACTCTCTCCTCTGGCTATTGTACACAGCCAGAAAATTACCTCAGTGCAGATATAGGAATCCTGTGGACTCACAGCTAATTGAGGGAGGCAAAAACAAGGCACCAGCAGCTCTATCTTGCACTTCGTCAGCTAAAACACTAAATTATCTCTTAGCCAGTCCAGTTAATGACCTTTTGTTATTCAGTCAAGTTTGTATCTAAAAAGGTTGCATTTGCTCTTTCCACTCCCCATATTCAAATTTTGGCATCCAAGGTACACCAAAGTAAATGGGTACCATCACCATTTTCAAAAATCTTTAAAATAGTCCTACTGGGTAAACCGTTTTGCCCTGTCAAAGGCACCAATTTTATGTGGACCAAGGTGAGGTTCTGCTTTGCAACCTCCCTTTGGAGAGACCCTTGGATTCATGTATTCAACAGGGGTGAACAGTAGAACTTACTCAAGCAGAAGCAAAACACAAATGAAATATTTCTTAACTATTTGATAAATACAGTAACACAATTAAATTAAAAGATCTATTAAAAGATCTCAAGGCCTTATATAAAAAATAGTACAAACTCCAATCATTGGTAAAAAGGTAAAAATGTTAAAATTGTTGAAAAGTATAGTCTTGAGTGCCTTGTGATCTTTCACAATTTTCTCATACAGTAACTTTTGGGCCCACTCCAACAGTTAACCAGCACCGCCACCATTGCTACCTGAGGGCTGAGTCCTGCCACTTGTGGCTGCTCCATTCACTCTGCCACCTCATCTGTTTGGTCTCTCCTGCTGTCTTCTTCCTTTGCTTTTTTTGTGTCCTACCTGAATCTCACTGTGTCACTGTGTTTCCACCCTCGCTTAATTGCCTCCCACGCAGTTGTGCTTTTTTCACTAACAACTGTGACCAAGTCTAAAATAACAAATCGATGCACACTAAAATTTAACACAGTAAATGTGAAAAACAGAGCAATCCAGCTTATATATATATATATATATATGCTAATAATTAAATACAATCGGATAAAAATGCGAAATATAAAAGGCATTCAACAAAATTCTGCAACCCAAAATATAACTACAATAAAAAAGGCAATAACAGGTCACAGCTCAATACAAGAGTGCAACATTTCTCCCAACTAACCTCAAGTAATTTCTCTTTGCAATTAGCTTTTTGGCTAATTGGTATTAGTGCACAGGAATCTCAGCATTCTCAGGATTTGCATGAGTCAGCTGTATGTTTGGGAAGGCCTTGAGAGAAAAAGGACATTGACATGCAAATGATTGTCTTGAACTTTATTGAGCGGGTACATTTAAGTTAATTTGCCGTTGGGAGTGGCTAATGGAAGTAGGCTACTCCAGTAACTCTTAAGGAGTCAATCCACCTGATTTAGAGGAAGCAAGTATATAGATCCCTTGATTGACAGAGCTGTTACTGTGTGCGTGACATAACTGATGGACAAAGAGAAAGAGGAACGGAGGGAGGGCTTTTGGGAGGTCCACAACTGGCCTTCCAGTT
This sequence comes from Paratilapia polleni, assembly GCA_015106735.1. Taxonomy (NCBI): domain Eukaryota; kingdom Metazoa; phylum Chordata; class Actinopteri; order Cichliformes; family Cichlidae; genus Paratilapia; species Paratilapia polleni. The sequence goes on along the minus strand of VUQI01003092.1, from coordinate 15,468 downwards.
CCTGCAACATGGACCCACTCCTATACAGTATTTTCCAGATGTTAAGGTTATACTTGTGGGAGAAGCAGTCAAGTATTGTTTTAAGGCCTTTAGGCTGGATCATAAATGTTGCAGAGGAGACCTTATGAAAAATGCAATACATACCCCTTAGCTAAACCAGAGTACTGATGGGCCCCTGGGAATGAAGCACATTGGTTTAGAATCATGCTATGATCACAGTCATAACAAAAAAAAAGGTTTTACAGTGATGACATTAGAAATTGTTAACCTGGGTAATCAGAGACACGATGGAACTTAAAAGAAGATGGAGTCAGTGAATCTGTTGTGACCCTGTATTTGTTAGTGCAAGTCATATTTTCATGTTAAAATGTGTGTCTGTCTTATTTAGCTTTAAGTAAATTTTAACACAAGGTAATTATAACATTACAGCCCACCATATTTGAGATAGACTGAGAACAGAAGTATAGCTCCTTTCTCTGAGCTTACATGATTTTACATCAATGTTGAGTATTTCTATAAGAGTGTGTATAAATGTGTGTGTGTGTGTGTGTGTGTGTGCAAATGTTTTTTTTTATGTGCTTGCCTGATGATGCTCAAACATGCCCATCTAAGTGTGTGTGCGTGTATGTGTATGTGTGTGTGTGTGTGTGTGCCTGTTTGCCCTTTTGTAGATGTGTGTGAACGACCCAGCAGAGGAGCTAAAAGTAAAGCGTCAGGCCATAATTGGGTTACAGGGACCAGTGATGGATTAAAGCACGACTAGGGAGACGCTGCAGCAACATTAGGGTGTCTGAGATGTCAGGGGTAGAGCGCTCTCATTAATCGCCTTGGCCCTTACATTACTGCATTAGTTGTATTAGCAGCTTGGAGTCGGCAAGCACTTTGGGATTTCTCGCTGAGGCAGGCCACATTCCTCTCTTTCCCTTCTGGTTACAACGCAAAAGTGGGCATGGCCTGTCACTGTCCTGAAAAGAACGATGGGAAGAAGGGAGAAACTTTCAAACAAGACAGGAAGGACCATTTGTTTTATTTAAAGTTTTTTTATGTCGAGCAAGGTGTCATGAATGTAAACTGGTTGTACACATTTGTCACGTTTTGTTATAAAGAATGACTCCAAAGTTTAGAATGCAAAGTTTCTCTTAAAACTTGCAAGGTAATTTGCAGTGAGTACACACACACACACACACGCACACACACATGCACACACACTGTCAGTCACCCCACTTCTTAATAATCTAATAGTCCTTCTGTGTGAAAATTGATTTTTAGGAGCCTGTTCCATGACCTCAAGCACCCTACCACTACCATCACAACCCCAGTCCTTTCAATTCCATCCATCTCCCTTGGAGTACATATATTTACACTGTAGCTGTTATTAATAAGCAGAAATAGATTTTGCCGAGTCATAAAAACATTACATGGGCAGTCAGGGTAGCATCGGTGACTGTGCTTTGCTGGTTATAGGTTGGGGACATGGGTGGAGTTTTTGAATTTCAGTGATGGAGAGGAATGGGTGGAACACACAGGGTCATGCAGGAAACATAGATGAGGATGTATCTTAACATTGGTGATCCTGAATGTTCAACCTCTGCTCACTCCCTCGTTGTGAAATGACAGTATCATTACTCACCCACCAAACCACCACCAGAACCCCAAAACCTTCCCCCTAAAGGCTAACGTATGTGACTTAATCACAGCTGAAGTGTAGCTGACTGCCTCAGAGTTGGTGGTGGCCTAAGCAAAACCCATGCAGTCCATGCAACCAGCCTGTCTGATCATGTTACTCTTCAGTCACACTTCTGTTCTGACATTGATAATCATGAAAACAACCACTTTAAAGGATCAGTACGCACAAATTGCAAAACCTTTTTTTTTCTTTTATTTTTGTCACTCACTTATCTCTAGTCGTATTTTGTCTTTAGTAGAGTAGTTTGAAGGGAAAGTATTCATTCCTCATTCTGAGGTCTAGAATTTCATAGTTTGAAGGGAGGTAGAAGTAAATGGAGGAAGGCAATGTGCCTTTATTTTTAAAAATGTTTTTAGATTTATGTTTGAACCTAAGATTATTACTGAAAGTACGCTAACCTCCAAAAGGTGCTGAGCCAGAAAAACCTTGCTTAAGCAGGTTCTAAGAATCACATTTGCAACTTATGCACCTGTGGTCAATAAATCTAAAATCACTGTAATAAATTACACACACACACACACACACACACACACATATATAATGTCTCCCCAAATTATCATTTAATCAGGAACAGCCATGGACCAAAAAAAGAAAAAACGAATGTTTTAGATGATGAGATCATGATGATGGAAGAGGTGACCAAAGTCGTTCACCGCCTAGTATTCAGTGGACAAACAAAGCTTGCATAGATTTTGAGATATTCTTTCTGAAAATTAGGCATTATTTATGCATCATTTAATACAATGCAAGTGAATGGATAGTGAATTCATAACTGAAAACATTACATTAAAAAATTCATCATCAGCATCTCTTTCCATAAACAGTGTCTTGGTTACTCAGAATAATCCACAGACATTGCAGGATTTTTGCCAGTGTACTGTAAGCCTGTCAGCCCACCAAGACTAGTTGACTGGGCTAGACTCGCCTAAGCTTTGTGGAATTTTTTATATTTTAAGAAGTTTTTGGACAAATTAACATCTTAAAATACACATAAAAAGTAGCTTAGAGGAGTTCATGGAAGAAGTAATAAACAAAAGAACACCAGACAAATTATTGTGTTATGACTTAATGCTGCTGCGCAGCTAATTCTAATATCAGTCCACTCATGTTCAATAATTTATCTTTATGTTGAACAACTTTTCTCAGGGAAGCCCTGCACTGCTGTGAATACTTGGACATACTATACCCTAAAAAAAACCCCAAAAAAACAGTTTACCGTTTAATGGCAATTTAATCTTTGCTGGAGCAGAAAAGAACAATCATATCATTTTCTCAAGGAAGGATGAATGCTGAGAAGCTGAAGGACAGCATGTGCAAGGAGATGGGCAGAGGAAGGATTGTTACTGGATCACATTTGCACTGAGTACAATTTCATATGTGTGTGCTTGGGTACCTGATCTGTGCAA
>VUQI01003092.1:0-10215 GCA_015106735.1 Paratilapia polleni | reverse complement strand
AAGGTGCATATTGCAAAAAAAAAAAAAAAAAAAAAATGGGTCATTTTAGCCCATTGTTATAGCTGAGTGCTAGGCAACAGGATGACTCTATAATATATCATGCAAAATGCAGCCTTTGTGGATATAAATGAAATGTTATTGTGGTGAAATTAAAATGACAGGATGCTTTCATAGCTTGTTGTAGGTGCAAGGAAGTAAAAAAAATAACTAGCCTGTTGCTATGTGGTCACCAGGCAACCTGATAGCATCATAATATATCATGCATATCTGAGGTTTTGTGGATATAAATTTGATGTTATTATGGTGAAATAAAAATGATACAGTGCTTTTATAAGGTGTTACAGGTGCATAAATGCAAAGACAGGTCATTTTGGCGTGATGCTAAGTGGTTGCTAGGCAACATGATGACATTATATATCTGATTATATATCTGATATAGATAAGAACCTTCAGGGGCCCAAGATGTACCTGTGTGCCAAGTTTGGTTGCTCAGTTCCTGATTCTGTAGGAGAAGTTTACATCCAAAGTAATAGACAGACACACAGATTTCATGTATTATAGTAAAGATGATCTCTGAATTAAAACTGTAAGATCACATTTTTTAATTCAGTGTTAGCTCATGCAATAGAGTATTTCTGCATCACTGTAGTGATTTTTTTTAAACTTTCATAAAGGTTTAGACTAATTTTTCCACCACTCCCAATACACTGCCGAAAAATAAGGTGATGGATGAAAGCTTACTAGGGTAACTTACCTGCAACTATACAAAATGTGTGTTAAGCCTGCAGTATACGGTTGCTGCCAAGTTATGCCAGATGAAGCTTCAGGGAACCTCCGCTGACATATAAAATATTACAACAGTAGTAACTGTAAGACTACATCTTAGGATATAAAGACACACTAGGATGGTATCTGATCGCTGACCCATAATCAGTGAGAGCAGTGTGTGCAAAGTCTCGTTTACTTTGAGTATTTTAAGTGACAGACTGATACATATTTTCCCTTAACTTTTACTATTGAGATTTTGCAGATACGTGATGGCTAAGCATGTGACGTTAAGTTGTACACAATTCTTGGCGATAGTGTAGGGTAAAGAAAATAAGGCCTCACTTACACTAGCCTAGAGTCCGGTCTGCGAAAATGTGTATTCCCTGACAAGTTGGCAAAAACCTCCTTGCAATTGCTGGCAGTTTGCATGGAAGACACCGACTTGTATGAAAAACACTTGCCAGCTTCTCTCCAAGCAGTACTGACGATGTGAAAAGTGCGACACAAACCGGAAAAGGAGACCATTTGCCTTCAAAGTAAAAGTTGTGTCTTTGGAAACATGTTGGCTGCATCACTGTTGCACAACTTTTCAGTTTTACTACCGCTCAGCTAGTAGTTAGCAAGTGTTTCCAGACAAGTCGACAACTTCCATACAAACTATGGGCGACCACAGCAATGCTAGTGACCAAAGCAATCATAAGGAGGTTTTTGGTGCAACACCCTTTTTGCAGCTGATTTCACCTAGCAACAGCCAGCAACCTCCAGGAACCACTCTGCAATCAGGGAATACACTTTTTTTCCTTATGACCGGTGGTTGTATCATATCCAATATGGCGGACAACTTTTGAGCAATGTGCGCATAACGTCATGTGAGAGACCTCTGTGCTTGCTGCTGAGACCATTCTTCTACTGAATGGTCTCAGCAACAAGTAGTAGAGATCTTAGCATAGTGGCCAGCTGTCTGATAAATTTCAAGGAGAGGAGAGGAAAGGATTTCAATTTCAAATTTTGTTGTCAGTTCTTATCATTATTTTGCTGGCGCTTTGGTGCTGTCAAAAACATCTTTGACGGGAAACAAAAATTTCTTCATGTGGAAAAAAATCCTGCTTTGCTCAGGATTCTGAAGCAAGCACTTGGGGCTTGGGGGCTTTGGGGTTCACTATATCTTTTCACATTACCAGATCCAAACAGTAGAGTCCATACTTTTTATCAGTCTAATGATTCCCGATTCCTTGAAGTGCTGCACTTTGGTTAGGTTGCACAGTTATTAGTGCCTTTTAGTCTTAGTATTTGTTTTGCATATTGAATTAAACACTTGTTACAAGGTGATTCTTAATTAATATATTTACAAGTTCATAGAGTTTTGTTTACTTGGAAAACAATACACAAACAGCATCAACACAATTATAATAATTTATAAAACTTCTAAAGCCTAGAGCTAATATTTTTGCATTTAAGCATTTTTCTTTACTTACACTCAACAGAGGCATATCATGTTAGTGTGCCCTGAACTCTGTGGCTTGAAAGGTGCACAGCACTCAATGCTTGAAAATCTTGATATACTTAAAATACTAAGTACATCTGGAAAATGCAGGATATACCAAGGGGAAAAAACATAATAACCTCTTGGTACTACTTCTCACATAATCCCGCCTGTGGCTGTTGAGCTGGGATTAGTTTTGGAGCCACTGGGAATGTTTATTTCCATACAATCCTTAATCTGATCTAGCCTACTCTAATCCCATCTACAGTGATCACTGACAGGGATCACCTTCTTACACATTCAGCCACACTAACGCTACTACCCCACTGCACTGCCTCAGATGGCTGTTTTGACATTTTAATTTGACTACAGCTCAGTCAAAACAGAAAAACAAACATTTGGAATTTTTAAATGCACGGTACAGGATCATCTTTTCTTTCTTGGTAAATTCAGTGGCATTTAGTTTTTGAACAATTGCATAATTTGCAATGAAAAAAAATGTACTAGAAATATGTCAGAGCATCTGTACCTTATGACTGCACATTGGTCTGAAATAAGAGACAGTACTCTTGTCTTGAAAGCCTCTTTACGTCTAATAGAATCAATGTGATACAGCAAGAAAAATTATCATTTTCAGCTTTCTTTGCACTAATCCACCTTTTTCATTCATTTTACAAATATCACTTACTTACTTACTGTGCACTATGATACGTACAGCTGTTGTAGACTGATAGCCTGGTGACGTGCCCATAGCTTTTGACTCCCAGATCCAATCATAAAGGCTTAGTAAATATAGTATTCATTAGATAGATGCAGTCACTCTTGACCACAGGGCTGATCAACATCTCTTACAAAATCAGGATTGGTCCTGATTGCAATTCTCAAAACAGTAAATAAAACCCTAGTTTTAATAGCACTCTAAGAGGCTTTTACTCGACAGGCAAGGTATACCTATAATCCATTCAAACTTGTCTTTAGTTGGCCAAAATTAAAATGTTCAGTCATTTTTTGCAAGGCTGATATTCTACTTTTTTGGGCTTTTTTAATTTATGTATATAGTTTTTCTAAGAAGTGCTAAACTTTTAGTGAAAAATAGTAGCCTGACGATGGTAATGTCTGTCAATCAATTGGTCAATCAAGAGTTTCTGTGATCTATGGAGAAGATTTTTTCCACATGGTAGACTGCAGTAACTTTGGTGATACTCTGGTTATTTCCTGACTTCTTCTTCAATACCAACTTGATTTATGATTTCAAGTGTAATGTCTTGACAGATACTGGAATGATTACCATGAAATTTAATACAGACATTCATGTTTCCCTAAGGATGCACTATAATAACTTGGGTGCCCTCTTCACATTTTATCCATCCTTGAGTCAAAATTTTTATCTATAATCAAATAATAGCAATAGTAATGACATTCTCATGTGTCTATTATCCATATGAATGTTAGGTTACTGGCATGTTCGGCTAAGGTGGTGAACATGGCATACTTGCTATCCAGAATGTATTTTTGAATATTATTTTATTCAAGCATTATTTATTATTTGATGGTTATTTTAGCATGTAGATGTCTCAGATCATATAAGCACTCCAGAGTCTGTAAGTGTGTTCACACTAACAAGTTTGGAAACATAAAGTGCACTATGAATACCTGGATTGTACTCATAATGATCAAAAAGATGAGTGTGGAACTCTGTACACTTTTCACTTGTAATGGTCACAATCTGGGTTACATAGCAGAAGTCATTAGGAGAAGGATATGTTACCAATGCTGACAGTGATGCCAATGCTAGCTAGGTAGTTAACAGCTTTTTTAGCTAGCCATCTAGCTAGCTTTTTGAGGCAATGGCGTTAAATGTGTTGTGACATAATTTCATATTTATGTGTAATTGTATTCTTCTCTGTAGAAGAAGATTGAGTTTTTTATGTTATATCTAACATGATTTGTCCACTTCCACAAAGTGTGATTAAGGGTTGGTGATGTGGACGTCCTACACAGGATGAGACTAGCAGCAATGTGGCAATCAGAGACCAGAGAATGTCAGTGAAATTCAACGCCTCGTAGTGGCAAAAGGTTAAAAAAAGAAATTAGTTTAAAAAAAAAAAGCTAGCAACCGAAAGTTAAGTTTTAGTAAATCATGAAGGGATCGCAAATAAATCTTCAGAAAATGATTTATTAATATGTTGAATGTTATTCAAAAACCAAATTCTTCACAAGTCTGTAGTATTACCGTATCACTATATTCCGTAACAAATAATGAGTAAATCATTCACAAATCCATAAATGTATAACAAAATCATTTACAAAGCTTTGTAAAACGTTCTTCATGCTCCAATCTAAAGTGTAAACAATTTATCAAGTGTAATTTTCTTTGATCATTAAGTGTTACAAACTGAGTTATTTTAATGTATTAGTTATTAGTTGTATGCACGGCTGTTGGTATACTTTTAAGTTAACCTTGTACTTTGTAAGGTTTGGAAGCGTAATTATGTAAAACATATTCCTACTGTTTATTGTTAGTATGTTTATTTTGTAGGATAGCTAACTCTATCCAAGCAAGTACGTGTATTATAATTTCCCAACTTATCCCTATTCATTTGTAACATTGCTGACTTCATCAGCTTGTTAAAGCAACACCATGTTTTTTCCGCAAAATTGACGAAATAAGCTACAGTACTTGCTCTATATTACTTTGCAAAATATTTGACAGTCTGTCAAGCGAGTTTTCTTAACATATAAATTTTTTATACTTGCAAGATTATTAGGTATAGAGCTTGGCAACAGACATCACCGTGGAATGCATTGATGGGCTGAGCTGCCATATTGGAAGGCCACAAAACAAAACAAATTCATTCTTACTACTTCATTCAAAGTGTCATTGCTGCAGGTGTCATCAGTTATGCTTAAAAAAAAAAGGTTAAAAGAAAATTAATTGTACAGAGATGGACTTCTGCCGGATGCTAAGAAACGTTACATTGAAAAAAATCAATTTTATTGAAAGTGTGGATTCTTATGAGGTACCAAAAAACAAATGGATATCGGACCCTGATGCCTTTCCTCACCTCACTCAACATGTCCCTGGAAGCACACGTTCAATTTACCTGCTAGCAACCAAAGCAACTGCAAGAATGTTTTCGCCAACTGGTCAGGGTCACATATTTTTCCCTAGCGACCGGTGGTTGCCAGATGGTCATGGATCGGTCTCTAGGCCTGTGTGATCAGGGCCTTATTCACTTGACCCTACATTGTAACACGTCCAAAATGGCAGACAACTTAACATCACGTGGTTAGTTGTCACGTGACTGCAAAACCTGATAAATGACAACACTTCGAAACAATGAAAATATTATTTGCATACTTCAAATTGGGGCAGGCAGAAAGCTGACATGTGTACTTATACACATAATTTTTAAGACGTGTGGAATATCTACACATGATATGTAACACATTTACATATGAAGAATAGGTAGCACTTAGGGGGATGCAGAAAGGAGATCATTTGTGATGGATTTATTCATTATTTGTTCATGAATAAATATTTTGTATAGATGCAATGACACTATAGACTTACAACAGATTTCTAAAGAATTCAATTCTTTGAATTACTTTATGTATGTATGAATGTAAAGTGGATACGAAAGCCCAACAAGGGCTGGTAATAGCTATAAACTCTGTGAAGCAGAGTTTCAGTCTCTGTGTTGGAATTATATTAAACTGTGTTAAATAAAATAAAACTATAAAACCTATTATTTATTAATCGTTTGCAAATGATTTGCTCATTGTCAGTTCATGACTTAATAAACATTTATATATGACTTACAACACATTTGTGATTTGTTAACAGAACGTATTAATCTTCAAATTATATTAATGTTTTGTAAATGATTAATAAATCATTAACTAAAGGTATATAAATGCTTGTAATTGAACATTAATATAAAATGTTACCAAATATTACCTTGAATATTGATAAGCATGTTCTGTTGTTTTCTGACCAACTTTATTCTCATCTAAAAATTAATTTAAAATCATTGCACCACTTTCTAACACTTCACCAGTATCTCTGTTTCACATTAGATAAAAAGAAGTCCTTAAAATTCTAAACAACTCACCTTTATCCTTTTGAATGTGACCTTTGGCTTCTTAGAAATTCTGCACTCCCTTTAACCCACTCACAGGCCCTTACTCTTGGAATCACCATGTCCTATCCCTTGAAGATAAAGAGATAGAGCTTCTTTTACTACTTCCTCCCACTTTTAAATACCTGCCTGCACACACAGAGAAGACTGTAAAAGTGAAAAAAGTTCAAATAAAAATAATTTTTATGAGATGCTAGAAGCCAGAAAAAGCCCCCTATCTGTGAGTCTTGTCATACTTGGACTTGACCACAGTGCATCCCCTTTTTTCCTTAATCAGTGAAGGAAGTGGCTGCGTGGACACACAACAAATGGACTGGTATTTACATAGTGCTTTTCTACTCTAACGGAGCACTTGGAGCCTTTTTTTACTACAAGCCACATTCACCCATTCACACACACATTCATACAGCACTATTTTCTATGCCTTTAAGCGCTTTCTAACTATGCTCACACTCACACTCAAATGGATGCATCAAGGGCAATTTGGGGTTCAGCATCTTGCCCAAGGACACATCAACATGCGAGCCACAGGCACCCATTATTTATTACTAAAGTCACATAGACAACCTTACTTAGAAATCAGATTTGATGATGTGACTTTCAAAAAATATTAAAATCTGGGATTCCTTTTCCTATAATCAGACTTATTTTTTTATTTGCCAGTTTTCTTCTTAGGCATTCACTATCATAAAACAATGAAAAATGTAGTTTGCCTCTGAGGTGCAGCTAAGGATTTAATCTCTTCTTCTCAGGTCTAAGATGCAATGGATTCTTGCCAGGAGAGTCATAAAGTCCACACAAAGAGAAAAAAGACACCCTTCTCAATGATTAAAACAATAAATCTGATTAGCTTTTCCTTCTTCATTTTTACAAGGAGTCTATGATGTGTGGGAGCGAGTGGGTATGTAGGATCCAGCTTATTTCATTCCTCTCCCCAGGTGTGCCTACGCAGCATGTGAAACCTGAGAGTAGATTAAAGTGCCAATCCCAGAGAGGAAAAATGCTTTTAGGAACTTTTAAAACTGTGTTTAACGGTGTGTTTTTAGTGCCTACTAAAACCAACACACCGCACCACATGGCCAAGAAAGAAAGATGGAGCATCCTACAGTGTGAGAGAAAGGTAAAAGAGAAAGAAGAAGAAAAGGAGGGATTTTGTTACTTTTCAAAGTAACAAAGACTTACATTCTGCTGCCTTTTTCTTAACACAAGGCATGAACTTAGCTTTATCAAACAAGCAGCAGAAAATAAGAAGGACAGTGGTTTGTCTTTGGTTAATCGTTTTATTTTTAACACTTTTCTCGTAATATTAAGGAACACTCTTACTCTGCTCACGCATTAAACAACTTTAAATTCTAATACTTGGTTAAACCTGTGTGGATAAAATGTGATTCTTCTCTAATAACTAAAAGGAGGTGTGGGAAATAGTCCTGGTTTCAATATCCCACTGTACTATTGTTGCTATAGAAACATATGAATTAACACATATCACATGATGAGAACAACACAGTTGCAGTAGCATAGTTTGAACTTACAGTATGCTAAGTGAAATCCCACTTACCAAACACTGAGAAACCCCGCGAAATAATATAGAAGACAAAACAGACAGACCCAGGTAGTTTAGTCCTGAACTGAGTTCGGTTTTTGTTTTAGTTTGATCATTATGCAAGCTTATATTAAGGATCATTGTAGTACTTGATGTTGGAGCTAATATGAAACAGAACAGCATGTACTCAGGTACAGTTAGACCAGCTATTACCCTGCCAGTAAGCCTATCTCAGTCTGCAGTAGTCTGCCTCAATGAGCAGCAGGACCCTCACCTTTGCAGATAGATCATCGCTGGGCAAACCGTTTGTGACTGAAAATCTTCTGGACAGGATTTTCCATTCTCATTGATGTAGGTGAAGAATGCAACCAACCTCTCTCCACTTATGGTTTAAGCTAACCTGGCTAGCTAGCTGGGAAGTTGCTTCACAATAGAAAAGACACTTTGTCAGCAGCAAGCACTCCCAGTTCAAACCCCATAGAGCGAGTTAACCAGCAAACATATAACAGTTCAACATAAATGTAAAATATAAAGTCTAAGCAAGTTAGACTAGGAGCTACAAAAGTTATAAGAGCTATAAAAATGAAACTCTGTGCTACATGGACTATTTTTACTTCAAAATGCAGAAAATGTTGCACTCTTTCACTGTGTGTGACTCTTAATGTAGTAAGACTTTGATTTTCTCCTCAGAGCACAGAGTGCCTCAACCAAAACTCCAGTCAAATCCTGGTTTGTATGCATTTGTATTTTACTCAAGTATTTCCAATAATTAACACTTTATACTTACCCCACTACAATTCAGAGGAACATGTTATACGTTTTTCTTCGCTATGTTTACATGACAGCATTGGTTAGTAGTTACTTTTCAAATTAAGATTTTGATATGCAAAATGTAGATAGAGACATATTGAAATAGTTTGTGCTTTCAGGGGTGCTGAATTTGGAAAAAGCATATTTAAATTTAAATTTAGGCTACTATACAGCAGCAAAGCAGTTTAGAAAACAAAATAAGCATGCTATTTAATGACCAGTGTGTTTATTTCGTTTTCCTTTTTTTTCCAAACTGCTTTGCTGTTGATGGGTAGTCTAATTAAAGTGTAAATTTATTTAACACCCCTTGAATGACCCCCTCAAAAATCTGGTGTTACTGGGAGCTGTGCTGTCAACAAACAACAGCCCTTGGTAGGGTCCTCAGAGAATGGTTAAGTAAAAGCTGCATCAACTCACTTGGAAAAAGGAAACTCCCAGGCCTGGGAGAGGAGCGTACTGGTAAGTGTCTTGTGGTCAAACCTGGGACAACTGGAAAAATCACATGGATCTGTCTGGACCAACCACTTGCAGAGATAAGCACTAGAGTTTGGTGCTGTATGAACTGGGGGTCAGGCAAAAGCTGTTTGGGATGCCCTGCCTGATCTGAACCAGAGCAGTGTTTCTAACACATCTTCTGTGGAGGTTACTGAGTTAGATAAGAAGCTCCTTGGCAGCAAAGCACCAAGTGTGGATGAGACTTTCCCTAAGATGCTCAAAGCTCTGTATGTTGTTAGGCTTTTCTCCTCAACACTCGTAGAGGTCAGAGATGATGGCAGCCCAAAGTGGTTCCAGTTTAAAAAGGGGACCAGAGAGTGTGTTTCAATAATTAGGGTATCACTATACTCAGCCTCCCCTGGGGACACTCCAGGGTAGGACACAGAACTCACTGGCAGAATTACACTATATTGCCAAAAGTATTCGCTCGTCTGCCTTCACACGCATATGAACTTGAGTGACATCCCATTCTTAATCCATAGGGTTTAATATGATGTCGGCCCACCCTTTGCAGCTATAACAGCTTCAACTCTTCTGGGAAGGCTTTCCACAAGGTTTAGGAGTGTGTTTATGGGAATTTTTGACCATTCTTCCAGAAGTGCATTTGTGAGGTTAGACACTGATGTTGGATGAGAAGGCCTGGCTCACAGTCTCGGCTCTAATTCATCTCAAAGGTGTTCTATCGGGTTGAGGTCAGGACTCTGTGCAGACCAGTCAAGTTCTTCCACACCAAACTTGCTCATCCATGTCTTTATGGACCTTGCTTTGTGCACTGGTGCGCAGTCATGTTGGAACAGGAAGGGGCCATCCCCAAACTGTACTGTTCTCCTGGAAACCGCCAAACCCAGACGGAGAGGCGTGATTCGTCACTCCAGAGAACACGTCTCCACTGCTCTAGAGTCCAGTGGCGGCGTGCTTTACACCACTGCATCCGACGCTTTGCATTGCGCTTGGTGATGTAAGGCTTGGATGGA
>VUQI01003091.1:52257-66897 GCA_015106735.1 Paratilapia polleni | reverse complement strand
GGATGGTTCAGGGTCACCTGATCCAGCCCTAACTATAAGCGCTATCAAAAAAGGAAAGTTTTAAGCCTAATCTTAAAAGTAGAGAGGGTGTCTGTCTCATTAAATTAACATTAAATAGTGACAATTAACTTTAATTTAAACAACAACACAGCTAGACACAGATGATGATTAATATAAATGAGAATAATACAAAAGTGATTAGGAAAATGTCCATTTTATATTTAAAAAATTGACTATTTATACATTAAGTACAGTTTGATGTTCGTATTTTTACTAAACTGTTGCATTAGTACTTTTGCTTTCAAGTTTTTAGTTATTTACATACTATTATTTACCAGTGGGATTTGAATAAAATCCAAGAAAAAAATTCATACTTAAAGTAAATAAAGGCCTTATAACAATAATTCTAACAATAATAAATAGTGATCTTATTAAACCAGTTCTAATAATTCTAAAGTATTTAAAAACCATAGAAATGAAGCACAACAATGCTACATCCATTTTAATCTCAGTAGGCTATTCATTGAATGTGCCATGTTTGGCAACCTTTGAAAAAATGTTGGCAGGTTGCCTTTCAATAACCAAAATGGTCTGTTCCTGGAGCAGGGTTTAGTAAAGGACTGCACTCCTCCCACCTCTGCTTCTACTGCTCCTATTCTATTTTTTAATTGTCTGAAGAGTAGAACACATGCAGAGCAAATCTCTACCTAGCTCTATATCATCCATAAGAGGGCAACAGAATCCACATATTTATTTTCCAAATGACTATGCTACATGGTGGTGCGGTGGTTAGCACTGTTGCCTTACAGCAAGAAGGTCCTGAGTTCAAATCCACCATCTGACCAGGGCCTTTCTGTGTGGAGTTTGCATGTTCTCCCCGTGTTTGCGTGGGGTATCTCCGGTACTCTGGCTTCCTCCCACAGTCCAAAGACATGCAGTTAGTGGGGTTAGGTTAATTGGTAATTCTAAATTGGAATGTGAATGGTTGTCTGTCTCTCTGTGTTAGCCCTGCGACAGACTGACGACCTGTCCAGGGTGTACCCTGCCTCTCGCCCTATGGCAGCTGGGATAGGCTCCAGCTCCCATCCGCGACCCTCAATAGGATAAGCGATAGAAAATGGATGGATGGATTATGCTACACTCTATGTTGTCTAAATAGAATGCATCTCTTATTTTTCAGCTGTAAGTCCAAAATGTGGTTAAGAAACACCTAGAAGAAATTTTTAGTCTCCTTTTCTCTTCTTTTCTCCATTACAGACAGGCCAAGTGAGACAATTACCACAAAAATCAATATTTTTCCTAAGCAAAATTGTAAATTACAGAGAAAATAATAGCCTTACAGTAGTGCAGCTCAAATGCAATTCTGCTACCATTTGAAAAGGTGGTGGTTTGCCTTTTAATAACAGATATGGAGTGGTCTCTAAGTGGTCAACAGAATGCATAGATTTCTTTTTCCAAGTGAACTTTAAACTAAACTATATGTGAGCTCAACAGAGTGTATCTCTCACGGTATTGTTTTTATTCACCTTTATTTAAATAGCTAGTTAAAAAATAAACTGGAAAAATACTTTTTGAATACACAGGAAGCTACACAAAGGTCTAAATTTGTGAGCACATTCCGGGAATTCAGTATCTTATATGTAAATTTACTGTACATGCCAGGAGGGAGAGGTTTGTCAGTCAGTCTGGTTGTTTAATAGCTACAGTAAGTTAACCTGATATTACAGGAAACTGACTATCTTGGAGAAAAAAGTACTTGTACAGTTCTGTTGTGTTCACCTGCTGCATTATTGTTCCTCATTTGTTGTTATAAGATGGTTCTAACTTAACTTGTTTGGAGTGGTCAAATGGCATGTGGTTTGGTTTTAAAATGAATTAAAAAAGAGTGGCCCACATTCAAATAGAAATCAGATGTGTTTCTGCAATGATTTAGGAGACAAATCCCACTTTTACCATAAAACCGGTGCTATACAATGAAAACCCTCTCATCTTTCCTGCTACTGGTAGGTATTTTAAATCAAAGTGAGAACATGTGAGATGCTGCCCTGGTCAGTAGTCAAAGACACTGTGCAGTGCCAAGAGCCAGCTGGAGAGAAGCTTTAACACCGACTTCGCCATTTTTTTGTGGCCTTTGTGTGACTGAGTAAATGTGAGGCAGCAAATCCCTCTTCACTCTGGCCATCTGATAAACACCCTGCAACCCAAGTCAGCAGCAGTCCAGTAGCAACCCTGCCCTATTGAAATGTTTAGAGTGTGAGAGTGTTTAGAAAGTGAGACATTGCTGGATGAAGGACAAAGCAAAGGGGATTATCATTGTGATAACAAGCTATTCTATTCATTCAAAAAAGATTGCTTCAGCCCGATTCGAGATAAAACAAGTATTAGAGAAAAGTTTGGTCTTATATAAAGTACATCCTATTCAGAAATCTTTGGCTTTTTGTAACTCAGAAGCACATTTTTGACCCTCTTTAAAACAGTGCCAACAGATGATGGTGGAATTTTCAATCATTTTTTCAGCAAAATAAGTACAAAAAAGTTTAATTATTCACAAATCTCTGACATCACTTGAAAATTTTGACCACTAATGCAAAATTCCTTTACTTGGAATGTGTTTGAAAGTCTTCTTGCATGTTCTGTTTGGGGCTGGGGGTGTGGGGCATTCTGGTCATATTGGGTAAAAGCACACTTGATGAAGTTTTCATAGCAGTGTTTGTTATATCATAATCCCTTGCATATTCTCGAATTGTCTGATTCGCAGTGGAACTACAGTATAAATAGTTTAGCTGATGCTGAAAACAGTTCAAGTTGTCATGTTCTCGTGAAACGAACTGATTTGTGACTCATGCACTTAACTTAGTTCCTCTATTAAAGCCATAAAATACAACCGTCTGTGGAACAGCACAACTCTATCAAATACTGACCTGTGATATGTGATTTTTATACTACACTATTAATTTTTCTGTTAAATTCACGTTACCACAATGTAATTGTGATTTCACTGTTACATTGTTTTTGTTACACTGTTTCTGTGTCTTTATGCTATTCAGTCTGTTATTACTTATTTGCTCTTGCTTATTCACCCTTTAAAGGACTTTGAAGATGAAATTGTGCTCTAAACTTGACCATTTTATATTCTACATATATTTTATTACTCTCCTCATTTTGCCTTTAAATGCATTCTTCTACTTGTGCAATGCTCAATTAGTCTTATGATGTATGAAAGGTGCTATACAAAGGAAATTATCCTTCCAGTATGAAAAGAAAAATCACTGAATGTGTCTGTGCAGGATTATTTAAAGAAGCTTAACATAATAGTTAAATGTATTTTGCTTATTCCATTACTTAATAGATCTGTACAATTTATTTATTAATAAATTTGTAAGCATACATTAAACACATACAGCAATGATAGATAGAAAACAACATAATACAGCAAAAAATGAACATGTTTAAACCCAAACTGTCTAAAACTGTAGCTTTTCTTTTGCCTGTAATAGAATTCAGCTAAAATCACTTATTATTTTATGCAGTGACACTTGGTGGCACTCAAAGTAGAGCAATATTAGTGAAGAGCACGGTTGGACTCGACAGGTAGTGCAATCAAATGGGTCAATAAAGAGTCAGGAACTGGAGTTACATTAATGGAAAGTGAAGAAGCTTCAGATTGCTCATATCTTTGATGCACTGTTACACTTTCTATTCCCCTTCATCTCAGCTGTATTCACAACCCTAACACAGTGTAAATAAACAAAGTGGAACACTTTAACGGCGACATGCATATGTATGAGATGTAAAATAATTTGATCCCTTTGAGCGTTTCCTTGTCAACTCTCAAAAGCAGCACATCAGTGTGTTTTTGTGTGTTTTCCACAACAAAAGTTTCCTTCCCTCTTGTCACAGGTGCCATCTCATTAGTGGTGAATCACTAAGCTGACATTTATGTTGTACCCAGTCACACAGCATCTCCTTTTCACTGGGAGTCTGATATCACAGCAGAGCAATTCGGTGTTTGTTTAGCAGAGTACAAGAGATTTCACACGCAGGAATCGTTCCGCACACAGTTTAGTGCTTGTGATGGGGGTTGCAGGGTGGTGAAATAAAGGAATGTGACAAACATGACTTGTGAGAGCTGTTTAAAAAAAATAAAAAAATTACATCCTAATATTAGAAGGCACTCAAAATTTAAACATGGAAATGACTGAAATGCCAAATATGCAACTGATACCTATTAATACCTTTATTCATGCTGAAATGATCACAATGAAAAGCTTTTCACATAACAGGCAAAGTATTCAGATTATTCAAAAGAATTACCAAATTACCAAAGCAACAACTGTCCTTCCTGTATGTTAGTTATGTTTTATTTAGAGGCATTTTAAATTCATAATGGTTAATGAATGCCTTTCGAGAATGGGTGTTTGCGGTTGCCTTTACTTCACATGAAAAACAAGGTTTCACAGAATGGAAAATGGTGTTTTCTTGTGGTTGTTTTGCCTAACAGAAGGCATCTCAAATATGCAGGCCCAAAGGCATTCTCATCAGTCACATTATTACCTCTAAACTGCCTTTGTTTTAGGCCCTGTGATGGTCTTTGATCGTTATCAGATGGCATTGGATCTCCCATTCACCATGAAACTACAGTCAAATGTGATATTTAAAGTAAAACTTAAGTCCTTGACCTCTACACTGAGGTGATTTGATGGCTCTGTTATGCTTTGGGGGAGCATTTTTGCTGGAATAGCGTCACTGGTTCCCTTAGAGTGAAGGATCATTGTAAATCAATACAAAATTGTAACTGCCCATGATGAAACAGTTCTATCCATATAGGAGTGGTCTCTTTCAGGATGATAAATGCCTCCACCCATAGGCTATGAGGGGTCACTGAATGATTTCATGACCATGAAAGTTATGTGTGTCATATGTACACTGCCTTTCACCTTGTGTCAGCTGGGATAGGCTCCAGCCTAGAAGCTGGTCTGGGAAAATGTGGTAACCTAATACTTTCCTAAGACACTTTATGTTGTTTTTTCTTTAATTTGTCACAGTTTTTAGGTAAAGGAAACTGACAAATCATTCCATCAGCAAACAATAAAGGACTTTCCTGTAGCCTGGGATGAGCAACTGCAGGAGCAGGAGTATGATTTACAGGCTAAGAAATAATAATAATAATAATGGTAATAATAATTCTTTCTTTTAGAATACATTTCTAATGTACTCTCACAATTTCATTTGGACAATAAATTAAACAAAATTATAGTGTCTATGTATGATGGTTAAAATGAGTTTTGCTGCATATTTTCATGCTCAGTCCGCTGTTCTGCTGCCACTATATGCCTGCTTTTACTTCTCTAATGTAATTACTGTAATTGCTGCATATAGCCTTTTTCACAGCAGCAGTAATTCAATGATGGCACTAATGTATTCCTGAAACTCAAGCAACTTAAAAGCAGCATAATAATAATAATAATAATAATAAAAAATAATAGCATTTTTATATCTGTTACATCTGTTACGTGGATTTAGCTTAAATTACACTAAAGAGTTGGGTGGATTTGAGGCAGATCATTAAATCAATAATAAAGATCTCCAAATAAACTCAGCAAGTGCTGTTTCCTAAGGTTTAATTACCAAAAGAGTTAAAGGTTCTCATTTAAATGTAACTAACAAATACTGATTGTTAACAATTTTTCACAAATACTGAGGACAGACAAAAATAGCTTCTACTGCGATTCCAAAAATGTTTGTTTTCATTGATGGTAGGTGGCTGCTATGGTTTCCTCCCACAGCAGTGATGAATGAATTTTTCTCTGTTCTTCTCTACCATTGTCTCCCTGGTGATAATGTGCACCCCAAAGGCATACACATCAGGTACAGATTAGATAGTCGAGACATTATTTAAATTGTATACCTATTTGGTCCATTTTTGGATTTGTAAAATCTGTATAAAGTACAGTTGTCAAAAGAAATCTTACAACTTACAAACTTACAATTTTCTCACTTGTCCCTGCAACAGTGGTCTTTCCACCAACAGTATTGTTCTTTAGCACTGCACTCAGGAGTGCCACTTAAAACACGCTGTGGCTGTGATGTTTGGCTAAGTTAAATAAATAATATCAAAGTGTGTACCTCTTTTAGTTAAAGCATATATATGAATTATGAAGTAATCATATTTTGCAGAATAGCACCTCTCAGAGTCTTCTATTACTATATTACACATTATAAATAATGATATTTTGTAAAACTGTAATTGCACTGTATCTTGTAAATTCAACTGTTTTACAAATGGAACATTACATGTAGCATCACATGGAAAGGTCAAGTAGAAGCACCTTACATCCATACACCTTGCAGCATGATTATTTTCATGATTTTAAAGTCCTCTTGCTGCAGCAAAAGGTGCACATCACGTTGCACATGCTGAGTGCTACATGAAAATGTTTAATCATTGGAAACAAGAACCTTGATTAAACAGATAACATGGCATAATAGGCCACCATGTAGGTACAGATCACCCCATGAGCCCTCATGTGATAAGACTGACCTATAGCAGGCCTATACAGTAACATTCTTTATGTTTTATACGGGACTAAACGTCTTTCTAAGACATTTGGTACAGTTATGCATTCTCACACTTGGACTTAGATAAGTCAGAATAAGGACCTTGTGGTCCTCCTGCAGGGGCTCCTGAGGAGACCGTGCACCCTGCTTTGGGAAGCTCTGCAGCAGCAGCTCAGCCTCCTCCCTCCAGGCCCCGCCCCCAGATGAAGCCTTCAGTAAAAAGGCAGACAGATAGTAGTAAACTGTTAGAAACTTTGAGCGAGTGTGGCCGTTAGAACATTGATAAAATATCACGTCGACATCGTCCTCAGTGATTTTTATTTACTACACCAAAGGAACTGTACGAATGTACAGCCGAAATAACGACTCTGATATCTGCATCCACCGGAGCGACCTCAACTTCAACCAACTTTACTTGGGCATTTTCTGAAGACTGCATGGTACGTCCACTTGTTTTCAAGAGCTAAAGCTTTGACTAGATACCGCTTATCTTATCTCCAGAATAGTAAGGTTTACCTAAAGACTGTCATGCAGCACTGTGTCTCTGAATCCTGTAAAAATGCTCTTTTCAGTTTGCTCCGTGTACTTAGCCGCCCATAACTCCAGCAGAACATCTGTCATGATTCCGCTGACATGCTCTCCTGCTTCCTCTCCCTCTTGAAGCTACGGGCTAATAGCTCATACTTGCTCTTGCTTATAACCACTGTATTGCTGGTTTGGTTGTGTTTTATAAGCTGTTAAAAAAAAAAAGACACATACAGGTAAACATGGAGTGAGGTATTCCCTTCAGATGGACAACAGCATGATACTGTTTGCGTGAGCGCGCGCACGTATGTACTTTCTCTCCTCAGTCCGCGCGCCTCTTTGGGTTCAAATGTGACTGACAGTGCAAGTATTTCTGAGAAAAACCTAGAGCATCAACACGTGTCTTTTGTACACTGAACGGATATGGTGAATGGTTGTCTGTCTCAGTGCGTTAGCCCTGTGATGGACTGGCGACCTGCACAGGATGTACTCTACCCCTCACCCAGTGACAGCTGGCACAGGCTCCTGCCCCCTGCCACTCTGAATTGGATAAGCATTAAGAAAATGGATGGATGGATTTAAATAATAGAAGAAGGGAACATTTTGTCAGTCATCTTTAACTGACTGCAAGTTTCAGGTCCAGTCTATAACACTGGAGATAAGACACTTAGGCTTTTCCAGCATAGAGAAATTTTTGGCGCCAAGCTAGAGCCAAAGAAAAATTGCTAGTACTGTAATAAAAATACCTTTTTAAAGATTTTTGTTGCTAGAATGCTCAAGTATATTAAACTTTTTTGTTAATCAACTGGCCAGAAATAGATAAAATGCTTAGATTAATGAAGGTAATACAGACTCATTGCTTTTACTGTATGCTAACTGATTGTGCTCACATGTTTTGTAGCAAAGGCCCGTTTTAATGCAGGAAAAACTCTGACACTGTCTTAAAAGTACATACAGTTTGATGCCCTAATCATGTCCTTAAGTCCTATAAATGCACTATTATGAATGTAATAATAATTTACTTTATAGCTGATTGCAGGAATATGTGAGAAGAATCATTTTACCTTGTAACTCCATTGGGTAAAGGCACAGGTATTAGGGTCTAAATTCAATCCAGGATGTTTGTAGTAGGTCCTTTCTCAAGGTGTCATCAACACCAAAATTTGATTGTTTGTTATTGAATATTCAACTGGTCAAAATCTAAAAGTGGAGCTGTAGCTATAGTCTTGACCCCTTCTATTGAAAAATAAATTTAAATAAAGGGTTAACCCCCCCAGAATTTTTAGACCACAACTCCATAGGGCTCTGTTTATTCTGTACTATCTCACTAGCTCCCCCTATGAAACAGGAAGTGTGAGCAGGAAGTGTGAGCAGTGGGAGCTGTTGAGTATCAAGAAATTCACTGGCTGCACTGATGTGATGAAATGAATGGAGCGTTTGGTGGTTTGTCAGCATTAGCATGTACACATACTAGGGTTATCCAAAAAAAGAGATACTCAGATTCTAATAGATAGTAAAAATTACTATCAGATTAGATACTCGTTTGTAACAGTATCGATATCAACAGTGCCGCCGCCTGCTCCAGCTGACACACAACTTCAGGCTATGGCTAATAAAGAAACAATAACTTTAATGTTGGAGCCGGTCAGCAAACATTATCAGTCCTGCCTGTCTGTAATTTTTGCTCTGTGTACAGTGTTAATTTAATAGGATAACACAATTATATGTTTCTAAAAAGTGTTGTGTTTCTCTTAAAGTCCCAGGTTGAAGCTGAGACAAGTCTACCAGCAACTAGACAGAAACAGTGGCAGCCTACCTTTCCAACTCTATTTGATCAACAATGAAAATATGCTTCAGAGCAGCAAAGCAGATAAGGAACACATGCCAGCATGGCCATGTGTTCCTTATCTGAAGTTGTTCTCTGCTTCTCTAGTCTGACCCTTATAATGCACTGTTTTGAAGGCATCTTTCTCTTTTATTTACTGTAGTGTTCTCCTGACACAGGAATTTATAACCTTGATAAAAATGCATTAAAAAATATTGGTAATAGCCTCTTGTTGCCACGTCTGCAGCTGTAGATATCACAGGGTTGTTATTTTTTATTTTTAAATAAATCTGTCTCTGCTGTGGTATTGAAAATGGTATAGAGTATTTTCCTGGGTATCAGTATTGAGTTTCAAATTCTAGCATCGTGACAACCCTAACACATACATACTGAAGGTGCAGAAGAGCTCACTAAAGATCATTCAGCAGGTCTTATGACCACATGATGCTCAAAATGACTTATGAGTATTAGTCCTAACATCTTATTCATACACCACAAGATGCAGTATATAACACAGACACTGCCACAGCCTTTCGTGTTGTAGCTTTCTTCATGCATGGCTTTGTGATTACAGGAACACTGTATATGCCCTCTGGCCTTGACATCACTTAACTGCAACATATGCATACGTGATGACACAGATATAAGCCAGGCCTTTAACACTAAAGTGACCACAAATATTTAACTTGGTTTCAGTGATGTTCAGTCTGGGGTCTACATGTTCTAATGTACTTTCCAGATCCTCTGTGAGTGAAATTGTTGCTTGGCTTAGACAGTCAGGGTTGAGAAGAAGTCACATGAGGTGATCTGAGTTGTTGCTGCAACAAAACCATCACCATAGCATGGAGGTTTTGCAGTAAAACCTTTATCTCCAACCCAAAACAGGTTTAAAAAGGCTATGTGTAAATCTTTTGCACATAGATTTTTTTAAAAGCTGTTTTGCCACCAGCTTCCTTAGTAGTCTACTCCAGTGCAAATGTGATTCCAACCGTAAATAGATCAAAAGAATTACATACTGTTTTAAGTCAAGAAAGTCGTTCTCCTTTGATTTGGTCTTTGCTTCCCAAAAGGTATTGCAACACAGTTTACCTTTGTTTAGTCAGTGAGGAGATGAAGGTCAAGAAGCGGCATAAATCAAACAGAGCGCTCTGGCTCTCACTGACAGGCTGAAAGTGTAATATTTGTCATGATCTTCCAAAATGACTTCCCAGCCCTTGCAGCTGCCATACAGTGAAAGGCCCTTTTGTCCTGTGCAAGCTGGTTGCGCTGCAGAGCAATGCACCTCAGTATTTTGTGCATCACTTCCCATATATACCCTATAGTTCACCACAGGTCATGTAGATGCACATCTGTTTCTTCCATATGGCACTATACTTGTCAAAGACGAAGTTTAAAGTGTGAGCACATGCGATTCTTGTCATAACACCTCCACCACATGGCTTCGACTTTCAACATGAGTTACAGTTTCAGTTTTGTTGCCGCAAAGAAGCAGACATCACTCAGAGAAGAAGTTTGCATGACTTTTTCTGTGGACCACATCTTTCTAGAAAAATGTTTTGATTGTGGCTGCAGAACATACCCAATAACAACTGAGAATTAGCCATCGCTAAAAGGATTCTTCAGAATAAGTTTGCACCAAATAAGTCTTTCACGAGTCCACTTTTTAATCTTGATTTAGCCTTTGAAAAACAATGACCTGGATTATTGGAAAAGGAAAAGCTTGCTTGCTTTCATTTTGATATATTAGGTTCTAAATGTACTGTTTTTATTAATGCTTGTCAGAATGTAAGAACAGCATGGCCATGTGTTCCTTATCTGCTTTGCTGCTCTGAAGTTGTTCTCTGCTTCTCTAGTCTGACCCTTATAATGCACTGTTTTGAAGGCATCTTTCTCTTTTATTTACTGTAGTGTTCTCCTGATGGTGGAATTTATAACCTTGATGCATTAAAATGCATTAAAAATATTGAAAATATTTTTCATCTAAATTATAGCTAAGTTTAAGGAAATCTCTTGTAAAAAGACAAATTAAAAAATGTCAATTATAATCTGAAGAATTGGGATAAATAATCAAGATTACAATTAAACAAAATAATGTTTTTTTTGCCATAAATTGTCCTTGTTTCAAAATGTGTTTGAGCACAATTGTCAAAAAGGTGTGGTAGCTGTAAGCCTCTCAAAGTGTGTTTTTCCGGTAGCAGCTGACACCTATGGGTTGTTTTGCTAACAGACGTGCTGACATTGTACTCTACTGGAGCTTTTTTGATAGCTTTGTACAGCCTGTGAATGTCAATAGACAGTTTTCCCCTTTTCATAGCCATCTTGCCCATTTGCAACACTTAACATTTGGGAGAAGCTATGGTGATGTTCAGTTTGTTTAAATTGGAAAGCGAAACCTAGAAAATCTTTTTGACTGATTCAAACTAGAAATTGCTTTTGGTTTCCTGTTTTTTCAATCACTCTTGAGTCATTGGCACACCTTACATACTCTCACCTTCCTCAAGGAAGGAAGGAAGGGGGACTGTGGCGATGTGGCTGAAATTTTATTTTCAGTCTTATGGATGAGTTTAAAATGATTTTTGTCACTGCACAAAATCTCTCAAAAAAGTAATTTAAAAATTGATTTCATAATTAAAACTTCACATCTTTCCCCAATAAATAGGCCTATATGTGCAAGAGCATTAGCACTTAACTTAAACTGGCTTTTCCCTTCTGCCACTTCAGTTTTGAAGGGTTGTTTAAAGGCTGTTGGAGGTCTGCTCAGAAGAAGAGTCATTTAAATTTACTTGATTGGCAATGTACAATTAAAAAGGTCAAAATAAACACTGGCAACATGCTGTATATATTAAGTTCTTAGCAATTAGCAATTAATGTGTATTTCACTGTGACTTTAGTTAATGAAGTTATGCACTTACTTCACTTACTTGAGCAAATGTTGAGTTTATTTAATTTCTTCCTGAGAGAAACTCTGTAAAATTCTGGATATCCTTTGTGGAAATGCGGAGTGCCTTATTTTTTTTCCCCTGTCATGGCGGTGAGTGTTTAGACTTAGATTAGTGAAGTTAAAGCTTCAGTCAAGGTCATGCTAATTAGCATGGTGGTACTAAGCTGCTTACTCAAGACCCCACTAGAGTTTCCTGACTCTTTAAATTAAAGCGTGTTAATAACCTGTGGCATGTTCCAGAGTGTTAACACCCAGCAAGCCAGTCATCCATCCCACACTGCTCGCATACTCTGACCGGCTGGGAAGGTGTGTGCAGCATGGTCCTTTGAAGCATGCATAACCTCCAATTAACCCTCCCAGATTAATCCCCTGGTCTCCTAAGTGCTGCTCCTCTTGTCTCATCTCATCACTCCCACGGCGTATATTAAGCAGACCCCAGTTCCCCGCTGTTTGTAAATGCTTTAATTGAACCTGCTTCTTCTGGTTGACTTCTTTTATTTTTGTTCACTTTGCAGCTGGAGCTTGAAGGTGACTTCCTGTAGACCCATTTGCAGGGAGGGACCTTTGTGAAACGCTGGAGAACGGCCAGTTCATCCACCTTAATCATACTGGAAACTGCAGAATAATAAAATGGCTATAATGTCCCATATTCCCTTGATACTTCTTGCAATATGTTGCCTCGCATCTGCAGGTATGTTTCATTAATTTCAAGTCACTTTTTTTGCTCATGTGAAACTAGCTGTTATCAGATATACTGTATGTAACTGTTTATTTACATTCATGCAAATAGTTAAGTCACTAGGGGCAAAAACATCTCCTAAACCAAGGTTCTGTTTATATCTATGTTTTTGAGGTATGAACCGATTTGGTTCTTGAATAACAAAAAATAAGCTTCAATATTCAAATGTATTTGTAGTTTACTTGTTAACTGAACAGGCTTCAAACAGTTTTCACTAAATGAGGATGATTTAACTAGGCATTAACAGCTCCAGTATGGTACAGGAAAATGGAATTAATTAATGAATGTGGACGTTTGCCATTTCAGGCTCTGTTTCAGAACTGTTACACCCATATAAACATTGCAAAAAGCCTTGCAGTGCTATGTTGTCAGACAGTCAAATTGTTGCCCATGCTATGGGATTTTTCCACCCTTTCTCCCAGCATGCCTTTCTAGACAGTGCTTGTCAGAGTCATGAGTAAGGGGGATTTATACTAAAGAAAGTGCTGACAAGTTCAATCTCAGAATACAAAACACTCAGCAGGCCTACATGTATCTGTCAGATTGGGTGGAATGAGACTCAGATACTGCCAAGTACTCAGTAATTCACAGCAATGAAACAGACAAACCAAAGAGAGAGAAAATAACAATGTAAATGGCTACACAGGTGAATGTATGTGCTACAGGTTGAGAATGTGATTTGTTTTTATTAGTATTCAAGGAAACTGATAACCAATATGTGGAAATTACATACATTTACAATAAAAAGGTAAATCTTGGCATCAAAATTTAATTTGCAACAAACTTGAAACCAAAACTTTGCTGAAATGCCTTTGTTCATCCATGCTATTGTTACATAAATAAACTCTTTTACCCATTTGAGTTCTATGTCATCATCAGTGATGACCCTAACCATGCGCTCTCACCCTATGACAGAAACAATAATCATCCTAACTGACACACATCAAAAACCTTTTTTTGCGTTTCTCCAGAACACAGGGTTAGGTTAGGGTTGGAGTTATCACTGATGATGACTTAAACCTCATAGAGTTAACTGTACATCACTGCAAAAAAGCGCATTGCTTCATCATTTTCAGTGTAACTGGAAAACTGGGGATGCTTGTCATCATAGAAATAGTCCATAAGATCTTGATGTTTATTGCAACTTCAATAATATCTGGTACCGTACCTTCAAAACACAGCTCTGCTCCCTCACCAAAGCTGCTTCAGTCTGGAAATGTGCGCCTCTGTACCCATCTGTGGCACGGTAGCCTTCAGCGTTGAACTGTTCTGCGTGACCTGTGCCCAGTTGGCAGTGCTGTGAGCGTGACATCGCCTAAAACCACAGAGAAAGAGAGAGGGTTGTCACAGAGCCAAAGCAGAGTATTTCAAAATTATCTGATTTTATTGGGAAAAATACAGATTATCAAAAACTGCTGAATGTCAGCCTTACTGAATGTTCTTAGTCAGGCTGACAACATCAACCCCTACTATATATGCTATCAATGTGTCATATGAAATTCTATGAAACTGTAAGATGATGTCACTTATTTCCACAGCCCAGCCGACAAACCTTATCTCTGATATTCTAACCTTTACTCTGTCACAGTCATTTCCATTTTCTTTAGATTGTTGATTCTTCCCTTTCTAGCTGCAGGAGACAATTACTGACTGATGTAAGCCATGGAAAAAAATATTCATGCAATGAAGGAGGCGCTCAGAAAAGATTAATGTCCATTTTGTTACTCTATTTTTAAGTAATACCATTACATAGTGATTCAACCCACTTTATTATAGCTTTAAAAGTTGCACCTTCAAACACCTGGCATGGGACTGGTAGACTTCCTGAAACATTACACACATTACACACACACAGAGTCAAGTCTCTACAGTCATACTAGCAGCTATTTGTGGCTGTATTTTGGTAAACTGGAGCTAAATGATAACATGGCTTTATCATGCTAGCATGCACATAGTGACAGTGCTAACGGTCTGATTATTAGCAGGTTGCATTTATCTTTTTCTCTTAGCATTTTTGCTGGGTTTTTTTTTTTTTTTTAATTTTTTTATTCT
>VUQI01003091.1:25141-47694 GCA_015106735.1 Paratilapia polleni | reverse complement strand
TTCAAGATATTTTTTTTTTTTTTTTTTTTTTTGAAAAAAAAAAAATCTTCTTTGCTTGCTCATTGTCTGGGGTCTTTTCTGACTGGCCTATCATTCATCACACTTTCCGTTTGTTAACTGTCTAGTTAAGAGGCCCTCCCAAGCCTCCTTTGTACATGTTAATACATGAGACAACATGGCACTTGACAAGTCATTTTTCTTCTTTGCCCTCCCTTTTGTGAAGCTGAAGAAGCCCAGTGGAATGTAGTCTCTTCCAGTGTGTGTGAAAATGCGGTCTGACTTGCCCTTTCCACCTCTTTGGCTGCCTTGCACTGGGCTCACTCACTGGCACAAAGGCCCAGCATTGTTTCAGCCTTTGCTTTCTGTTGATGGCAGCCTGCTGCTTCTCAAAGGCCCCTGTTATCACTTATGAGTGATGATAGTTTTGTAAAATATCACAAGAACAAAGACATTTTTTGGGCTGCTCTATGATTGATTCAAAAAGTTCCTTGTTATTTATTGATTTAGCAAATTCCCCTCCACATATGTGTAACTAGTCAAGACTTTAAGATTTTGCTGGGTAAGGAAGGGTGTGTGTGTCCGTGTATGTAAATTTGGATGTCAGATTGAGTAGGCTAAGTATGGCTCATCTCAATACCTAGAAACACTTATCATTGTGATCCAAGTTTTTTTCATATGTTCTGTCTAACGCACTCTCTAAAATTGGGATTTGATATAGAAATGATTTGTTTTGCTATAAATTGTAATACTATATGCACTGCAGAATGTTTTTTTACAGTTATTGATCTGAAACACACTAACTCAACTTAAAGATTTCATCTCTACCTGATCCACAGTCCATCTACCAGATTCACTTTTTATTAAATCTGCTGGCTAGATTGTATTAAATACTGTACATTGAGGAGTTCTGACAAGGCAGATAATCCAGCAGAAATAAAATGAGGCTGATATCTACTGGGACAAGACGAATGACCCCAGGGCACACCTCTCTGCTTCCACAACTGGGTCTAAATCTTTGTGAATGCAGACGATGTGGCTGCTCCCAAACCCCCGCCAAGCTGCTGTCAAAGAACACGGCTTTTGCAGGCATCTATGATTGATGAGAGAGTTGCCCTTGAAGCAGTGGGACAGACATTTCTCTCCATTGCACGGTAAAGGCTGTTCTGCTTGGGTACTTTCAGTACTGCTGAGAACTGAACTGTGCTGGGTTGGCTGATGGCTGTTGCATTCCACTTAGGGTTTCTCAGTATTCGTGCAAGAGCTTGGTTAAAACCATCTCACACGAACATGCTATAGTAATGTTTCTGTTGTTGTTTTAACATTTTGTGACTCTTCGTGTGTTTTGATTAAGCTCAGAGAGTCCGTTAGTATTGTCAGGCCTGTATTCCTTGTATTGTTGTGGTTTACTGATACTATATCATTTTGGGTATTGTTCTCAGCTGGTCTTATCCATTTACTACTTTAGATAGATATGAAAAGCCAGTTCTTGTTTCTCAACTGAGCTGACAACTTCTTTGCTCTCTGATATTATAGGTTCAGACAGCACATGTCAGCACCCATCAGTAAAGACATACAGTGGTAGCACAGCCAGTAAAGTCTTTAGTCATATGCACACATGCTCGGCCTCTCCCAGCTGTCTCACTTTACACAGTGGCTCCTGTGTTCCTCTGGGAATTGGCCTTGTCATCCATCTCTTCAAAGACTCTGATTTATGTCTGCATATAGAGGTAGGGAGAAAGGTACCCACTTCTGTCTTGCCTGTTTGCTTGTGGCTTCATATGCTGCTTATAAGTGGTCATCTTTATTTTTTATTTTTTTTTTGTCATTTACAAACAGTTGCCTCCTTGATCGATCGGGGCTGATGAATAATAACCACTGTCAGTAATAGAAGAGTATTTTACCAACCTCTAAGGATGTTATCTACTACACAAATCATGGTTACACTAAGGTATTTAGTGTCGTTTCAGATCTGCATTTACAAAGAAAATTTCCTAACATTATCATCACCAGCAGAAAGAAAGCCCCTGTTAATACCATTGTCGCATTACTTATGAGATGTTGTAAGTGAGAGATACTCAAAGACTCCTGAATGGAAATTCCTGCCCCTAAAGAGCCAATCAACAACAGAACTGTGAAAAGTATGTTGTTGTGCTGCTGCACAGCGCACTAGTGGTTCACAACAGTTTTAGCTGTGTGGTGACACACTTACTGTATCTATAACGTGAATTAGCAGGAGTTCTGGTGGGATGACCTAAAAATGCTCATCGCGTTGGCACTTTGGATTGAGCAGTTTATAAAGCCCTAATGTCATGTCACTTTGTGCATATGTTAGTAAAAGTATAACAAAGACTTGCTTCTAGAAGGACTTTGATTAAAATGATCAAATAAGTTAATCAAGTCTGAACCAATTTCTTTCTCTGTAATTAATTTCTAGATTGATATTCTGATTACGTGAAAGGCATTTATGATATTTAGATTCTCATCATGCAGTACCTTCAGGGAGTCATCTGATTAAGTCTACAATCTTTCCACCACAAGACAATTGCCTTTTAACACGTAGCGTAAGGAGCAACTACACTACACCAGTCTGTGTTGAATCAGAATTGATTTTAAGTTTTTATTGCTGGTTTTCAAAGCCCTACACGGCCAGGCTCCTGCCTACATCTGCAAGCTTCTGACTGCATATGAGCCTGGCTGCTGCCTGAGATCTTCTGGCATGGCCTTGTTAGTGGTTCCAAAGACTCATCTGGTCACTAAAGTTGATTGAGCCTTTGCAGTTCGGGCCCCACGACTGTAGAATTCCCTGCCTGAAGATCTCAGCGAGGCAGACTCTGTAACCTCTTTTAAATGGTAAATGGACTGGTACTTATATAGCGCTTTTCTACTCAGTTTCTGTGTACTCATAGCGCTTTAACTACATGCCACATTCACCCAGTCACACATACATTCATACAGCACTTTTATCTACACTTAAGTGCTTACTAACATTCACACACACTTTCACTCCGATGGATGCATCGGGGGCAACGTGGGGTTCAGTGTCTTGCCCAAGGATACTTTGGCATGCAGACTAGGGGAGCCAGGGATCGAACCACTGACCTTCCGATTAGTAGACGACTCGCTCTACCTCCTGAGCCACAGCCGGCCCAAAACCTATTTTTGTTGTGTGGCTTTTTTAAACTGCTAATGCCTTGTTGAAACTTTAACTTATTTTTTAATGTATAGGATTGTATGTGCACTTGTTTTCTCTTGAATTTTTTAAAATACTATTGGATTTTTTTTAATTAAAAAAAATTTTTTTTTTTTGAATTTTAGTGCTTAGCACTTTGTAACTTTATTTTGAAAAGTGATATATAAAGACAAATAAAGTAAAGCAAAGTAAATCCACAGAAAACAGTCCTTTTGGAACATCCTACCGCCAAGTCCTTGAAAAACGAAGTGCATTTAAGTTTAAAATGCAACAGGTGGTAACACCAAATATTGATTTGGTTTAAGTTTTAACGTTTCCCTTTATATTGTCACTCTTAAATGTACGCTTTCACAAATGATAAAGGTGGACTTTGGTTACCTTTCTATTTAGTGCCTTTACTTTTGTTGAAGTTTTACATCCACAGGAATGTAACTTATTGTCTGAACACCTGTTAACGTACTTAGAAACTTAAAGAAGCTTTGCCTTCATATCCATACTCCCTCCTCACAGTAGATAAAATATAATCCACTGAAATGACTGTCTGTTTTAGCTGTGTGTCCTACTATATGCCAGCTGCTGAGATGAATCTACCAATAAAGACTGTTTAGGTGATATTGAGTTACAGACAGATTTGCGGGATATCTAACTTCAGACTTCACACTTTGATGGTGAAGTTTATGACTTCCCTAATGGAGTTCGGGCTCACCCCTGCCCCTCCTCCCTTCATCCCATTCCAGCTTCCTCCTCTCATGCCTCCAAGTTTTACAGTCCAGAGATAAATCCTTTTCATAGGAGAGCCGGTGAAGTGAACTTACACTACCCTTATGAAAGGCTTTACTCACTTCCTGTAGTAGTGGCTCAAGGTTCAGGGGTGAGTGGGCTGTGCTTATGTCAACACTGCAGAGCTAGTGATGCTTGATGCTTTAGTCCAAAGCCCCTTAGGAAAACAAAAGGGGGTAGAATATTACGTTCCCTGAACTGGTTTTCAAGGTTCATGGTCCATGGGAATCGTGCCCTGCAGTGAAAAGGGAAGATACTAGAGAATTCCTTTAATCCCATTCTTCAGGGAACTGGCATATCTTAGGTAGGGAGCAGAAATAAAGATGCCCCTCTACGCTTGTTCCTCCATTGTAATTAATTTGGCCTTATTTTTTCATAACATTACTGGACAAGTATTTTCAAAATGCATTAAGTTGCCTTACAGTCTTCCGTGGCTCAGTTGTCTTTTCATGTAGCGAATGTGTGTGTTAACGTGTGAAGTTCTCCTCAGTGATGCTTCCTTATATTGCATTTGAAGAAACGCAGTCAGAATTGCTGAAGAAGTACTGGGAACTGTATGAGGATGTGTACACACACAGGGGAAGGGTTCTGTTTGTTTATCTTCGGAAATGGCTTTGTGGGAATATCAGATTTGTCCCTAACTGGCACACAGACTGACATCACTTCCTGTACCCAAGTGGTTGGCTCAGTGCCACGATGTGAAAGGCAACAAAGTGCATTCTGTGGAAACAGGGGCGTATATCTCTATATACGATAGAAGAGGGCTGTGACGTCAGATGCACCTAGCACAGGGGGAAGTTTTCTTTAAAAATATATATACTTGGTTCATGTGCTTAACCAGAGCTTTGATCATTTTGTCTACAAACAAAGTTATTAATTAATTGGTCAATCAAAGAACGAAAGTAATCAGAAACTAGCCAGTTTTAGTTTAAGGATGTTTGGAAAAATCAAGACATCTGAAAGCATCACCTTGGGGAAGAACAAACTGTGGAACTTCTCAGTATTAAATGACAGATGAAATGAATGTATTGTAACCAGAATTTTGTCAGTATTACATCTGATACTAATAACTCTACATTTCTTTACTTTTTACCATCTTTTTTTCTGTTCCATATAATTTAATAGTGGAATAAACAAAGATACCAAGCATGTGTGATAATGTGACATCAGCCTGCATGGGAGTGAGCACTTCAAAGTGTTAGTTCTCCTATGAATAGATTTGTGATAGTAGAAAAACAGAAAGTTTTAGAGCATTACAACCTCATTACAGCATTGTTTCTGCCTCTGGGTCATCTTATTTTTTTTTATTTCCTCCAAATTCTTGCAATTCCTCTCTTGGTGTTTTTGTAGTTATTTTAAGCATGAGGCTAATTTTGTTAATTGAAAGTAACAGGCCAGTTTTTAGAACTGCAAAACAACCAGTATTCTGCACAATGTCAGATTATACAGAGGTTTTCTTCACTTAAAAATATTTTGAGGAAACAGTTTGAAAAGCTTGTAGTCTGGGAATATTTATAATAATAAGATCAGGATTTTTAATCCACTTCAACGTTATCACATATTATAATAGTCTGAAAGACCAATCTGCTGGATTTGAACAAAATATCTGAAAGAGACATTAGTGTTTAACAAATGAGGTCCAAAATCAGCCTGCCAAGGACTGTGAAAAGTGTCTAGTGACATCACTGCTTGGACCTCACATTGTTTAAATATATCAAAAGTGAGTATTTGCACAGTCTCTCCCTTCTTAATATGGATTTATATGCTCACTTCCTGGCTTAGCTCTAATACTATCACAGTGAAGCCTAAATTCATTTTAGGCAGTGTAGAAAATAAAATAATACAATTAATATCTTTTTACAGAAAATAAATTTTTCCTGCATGTAGTCTTGTAATGCTATATCCAGTGTTTCTGTTAGAATCAGTGTCTGTATATTTGACACTAATCCTCAAAAAGGCATAAATGAAGAAATAAACATTTAACCAGGGGGTGGTTAGCAGAAAAAGTAGTAGTTTAAGGTGCATGTCAATCATTGATTCTGCTCTTTCATGTTCATGTGCTTTGCTTATATAGAGTCAGTCACTCTGCAGGGAACCCTGGTCATGAACTATGCAGACATTGACCACTATAGTGTCCTAATTTCCAGCTCTGTATTTTTACTCCGGGACTCCAGAGCCTTGCTTTGCATAATTCACTGTTAAAACTTAGTTATGTTATACTGGACCTTGGTGGAGGCCTCACTTAATCCTTTAGCTTCATGCTTTAGCTTTTCTCGTTTTAAGGCTGCCCTCCCTTTATACCAACTTTCTTCTGATTGGCTGCTCCTCTCAGACCAAAAACTGAACATCAGGAGGGTGGTTGTGAGCGCAGCAGCCATCCTTGTACTCATAATGAACTTCATGTCACCATACTTTGTCAGTGTGAATCAGAGTTATTATAGTTTTATATTTTCTTATTGGTTTTTATTTTTATTTCGTTTTGACTTTTTGTTCTTAATTCAGTTTAGTTTCAGTTAGTCTAGTTTTTATTTTTATTTTAGTTAACTAAAATGTTTTTTCACATCTAGTTTTAGTTTTTAGTTTAGTTTTAGTTAACTATAATAACTTGGTGTGAATGCACTTAAAATAGCGAGTTCACAAATGAACATATGCAATTCGATGCACAGCGCTTGTCTTTTTAACAGCAGATTTGCTTTAACTTTGATTGTAATTCAGTCAAAAACCAAATAAAAGAATAAATAAATACATTCTGAGGCGGAGGTGGTGTTGGACACTGAGTTGTCTGCTTTGTAGTTAAACCGAAACTCCATCAGCAGACTCATAGGCGAGGAAGCTACCGAAACAGAAATCCAGTTAAAACCTTTTTCTTCCTCTAGATTCAGTAGATGTTGTTGACTAAATGCTCTCTTTTCTGTCATCTTCAAACAAGCCTTTAAACAATGTTTCTGCTTTCAGCATATAAAAGTTTATCTGACTTCAGCAACCACATTTTATCTGACAATTTCAGCTTAACTATTTTGCACTTTGTACTTTGTACTTTTTTGACCATATTTTAGCTTTCCTACTTTCTTCCTGGCCAGACAAAGCTGCTATGTGATTGTAGCATCTTTTAACCATCTATTTAGCACAGCAAGTTGGGAAAAAGGAAAATATTTAGTGTATTTTGCTCAAATTTGTGCTGCAGTGACATGCTTCAACATTATATTGCCAGATACTGAATATTAAGTTTACAACCTAGCTTTTATAACAGTACCCCTGTCATGCTAAACCCTAAGTTGAGTATCAAGATAATCCAATTAAGTATTTTGTAGTAATAGTAACTTCCTGTGTCTGTGGCCATGTAGAGTCAACGGGAACAGAAGTGGTGTGAAAGTTATTTGCTGTGTGCCTGACTGTGTATAACTTCTCACTTTCAGAATGAAACCACAAAATCTTTTTATACTATTACATGTGGTTTGACACCTGTGACATTTGCTATAGCTGCCAGTCCTGAAGCATGTCACTTTAAAATCAGACTTGTAGGCTGTCTGCAAAGACGTTTGTAATGAATAGTAATTTTAACAAGCAGTTTGATTGTAGCTGTCTAAAGAATCCAGAGTTGATCAGCAGGATTCTGGACAGCAGCTGAAAACACCCATCTTTTGATAAACACTACTGGCTAAATAGGTCTGATCTATTTTTGAGCCTTTGTTTGTTTGCTTCAGGTATGCCAGCTGTCAGACCCCCCCACTGAGCCCTGTTATAACAGAAGAATATCTCCTAATGCTGTGTTGTAGATGAGTGAACCACAGAGCACAACATGCTGTTGGAGGGTCAGTAGGTGGTATCCTGTCTAGTTCAGACTGTTGTGTAGACTGAACGGTTTTCTTTTTTTGCTCTTTTGCCTGTTAACACATTGTCAGAAATACAAGCATGCAAAAGTGAAACTAACCAGGCATTTTCTTAAAAAAAAAAAAGAAAACCTTGTATTCAGATCATAGTTTCTTTTTATGAATTTGGGACGTGACCGGACTGGGGAAGGATTGGGGTGATGGTGAGATGTTGATATTGAGTCTGTTGTGCCCTGTTCAGGATTTGGCTGTCTTGTCCTTGTAGCTGTTGGTTCTAAAATCTCACCTGTCGCTGATGTTTTCTTCAGAGAGAGCTAGACTCTCCTTCCATTGATATTAGTAAGAATTGTCATGATTCACAGTGAATAGTTGCAGCTCTCGTTCCTTTTACGTAGTTTACAAGATCAATTTGACATGGCTGACTGGAGTAAGATTGAGTTTCAGAATAATGGAGGTCTGTGCATTTTGCAGTATCTCTGATATTTTGTAGCATTTAAAAATTTTGGAGTGTAGTGTAGTGGTTTACACATTCGCCTAACAAACAAAAGTTCCCCTGTTCAATTCCGGGAGAAGACACAAATCTCCTTGGGGTTGCGTCAGGAAGGGCATGCGGCATAAAAATCTTCCAAATCAAACATGCCGACCTATCCACTGTGGCCACCCCTTGCGAATAAGGGAGTAGCCGAAAGTAGCTAAAAAGTGCTGTGCTGCAGTATGAGATTTACCTTCAGGTTTGGCTGAGTTAAGGAGGTATTTGTGATGTAGTCTGCAGAGTGTCTGGTGGACTCAGACTGGACCTGTTTTTCAGGCAGAGTGAACAACAGCTTCTCTCATTCCTCTGCTGTGGGTGTTTGGCCTGGCCAGCTAAAAGTCACTAGTAGCTGGACAGGACACGCTCAATAGTCCACCGAAGACTGAGAAAAATGAAAGATGGCCGGAGAGAAGAGGAGACAGATGTGGGGGAGAAAGGCAGACAGAAAAGGTGACAGCAGACACCACGCTGTGTCAGGGCCAACAGATGCTCATTTTATTTCCTCTATAACTTTTGATGTCATCTGTGACTGTAGGCTGATGGTAATGGCATATGTGATACGAACCATTGGTTTCAGCTTGATCAAACAACTGAGTCTCTGTTTGTGTGACTCTATTAGATCAGTCTGATCTAATCTAGGTAATGCTGGTGGTTCTTATGAAAATCTAAATCTAAACTTT
This sequence comes from Paratilapia polleni, assembly GCA_015106735.1. Taxonomy (NCBI): domain Eukaryota; kingdom Metazoa; phylum Chordata; class Actinopteri; order Cichliformes; family Cichlidae; genus Paratilapia; species Paratilapia polleni. The sequence goes on along the minus strand of VUQI01003091.1, from coordinate 38,682 downwards.
GAAAAGAGAAAACCTTTCAAAAGCCTTCATAGTCTGTTCCACCAGAGGTGTCGCAGTTCAGAAATTATGGTGCATATCTTTAGACAGTCTCCTGCAAAGGATTCTTGATATTGCATAGAAAAAGAGGTAAATTCAGTGACTTTTAAATGCTGCTTTGAAAAAAAATCTGTTAATGCAGTTTTAACATAAAACTCTCCTGTGGGAACACCTGACCATCGCATGATAAAAATCAGCATGTTACACTGAGTGTATAGAGCTATACACTCAGTGGTAGTTCAGATTATGAACTATTTTCAGGGCTAAAATTAATATTTTTGAGGGAGGTGCCAAAAAATGGGTGGGGCTTATCCTCTGACAAAATATACAGTTAATGTATTTCATTTACACACACCTTTATTACTAATTCCCTTTGTGTGAAGAGTTTAATTGGTCATGTTTTTGTACGATCTCTCCTGCTGTTATGCTGTTCACACTTTGGTCAAGAGGGACTCATTCTTGATAGAAAGCTGTAGTTTTTGTACCACTATACAGCTCATTATTTTTTGTAGTCCATCACTGAACAGACTTACCTGCACTGCACTACCCACTGCACTCGTGGTGCCACAGCTTTGCTAATGTAGTGTGAAAGTAAATAAATTACAACTTAAACAAACTGTAAGCATTATGGCATTTGTTCCATTTATTGACAGCTCATTATGACATAACATGTGTAACACCTTAGCTAACATGCATAAGCTTTGCTACTGCAAACCTGGAACTTCCCTGACTTGCCACCTTGGGACACTATAATAAAAACTACACACATCACTTTTCAAATGAAAAGCGATAATATTTTAGTGCACAGAAAGCCTTGTTTCTTAACAGGACTTTTTTTGTAAAAGATTTGTGTGTTTATGCAACAAAAGATGGGATTTTTTAAAAAATAACTTGGCATGTATTTTGGGGCTTTTGGGGTTTTTATTTGAGGGAATAAGGTAGTTTATTTCCATGCAGTATTCCTGCAAGTTTTTCTGTGGATAGTTCATGTGATCATCCAAAACATGTATCCCTGGAGACCATGACTATGTGCTGTATTTTTTTTTATATTCAAAGCATTAGTTGTGGATATACCCTATTATGAGAACATTTTTCCCAATGGTCAGGGACATCATCATCTTCTGGGAATAATTAATATCATTGGGTATTTCCACACAAATCTGGAGTGATTTTTTTTACAATTTTTTTTTTACAAATTTTGAACCAACAGGCTGGTCTTGCCTTTTCGTGCAAAAACAAAACCATGTCACATTGAATGCCCTACTTTTCTATCCATGTGTTACCCTTTTCTCCCATAAGTCTCTCTGTTTTGCTGTATTTTTAAACAATTAGAAAATCACATCATTGCCCGGCAGCTGTTGTAATCTTTTGGCAGTCTCCCAGAAAGAAGTGTGTTTTTCTTTGTTTGTCTGGCAGTTGTTTGTTATTCTCCATGTGTGAGGGGAAAAAGTGAGTTGAAGTGCCCTCGGATGTGTTTGTGGGAGTGAGGCGTGCTGACATGGTTAGTGAGGGAATAGGCTTTGGCCCTTTGGGAGGAAAAGGGAGGGGGGTTAGGCGGGGGTTGACATACTGATGCACCACAGGTTTTTGCCATTAGGTCCAGTGGTTTTATCACTATAGCAAGACCTTGCCATGTTTTAATATATGTATTCTCCCAATAAGAGTTGAAGATAATCTCTTCAGGTTTGTAGTGAATTCACGAGAAACAAGAGACAGCATAAAGTCCAGGTTGAGACTGTCTGTCAAGGGTTTGGGATTCGTCTCTTGAGACAAATATGGTAACAATAAATCCTCTGATGTTTTTCTCACAACAAGGAAAGGGGAGCTATGCCATACTCATACATCTCTGGCTTTATGCTGATCTAACATTGGCTTATTGGACGGTACGGAAAGAGAAAACAATAGCTATGTGTTCTGAGCAAAAAAATAAAAAAAATATATTTCCCCCTAGCTGTACCCCACCGCTGAGGCACTGTGTTTTTGGAGTCAGTTGGGGAGAATTTAACATTGTTATCAAACTGTCTTTCACTTAGGCTTTAATTATTTCCAAATGTTCCATCTGATTGCTGTTGGCAGCCTTTGCATGTTTAGTGTGATGTGTTTGAAATGTGAGCGGGCCTTGGCTGGCACAAGCCTGTGGGGTAAAATCCAAGGTCTGACCCCAAGAAAAAAACCTGGCCATACACTTTCTCGTAGTATACATGACTTTCTAATGGAAAAGAGCTGTTTGTTACCTCACTCAGATCAGCTTCTCTTGTACCACCTTGAGTCCCATGCGAGGTTGGTGCATCTGCAAACTGCACCCTCACTGTTTTTAAGTGGGTCATACGGACGTAAAACGTAAAGGAAATTTATAGCATAGGAAACAGTCAGGCTGTGGTGAGGCTTGTTAACCACCCGGAAGCTTGTGGCTGATGAAAAGGAAGTTGCATATCATGCAAGAGTGGTGTGAATGCTAAGTGCAATCCTGTAAACCTAAGTGAATCATTGTGCTGGTCAAACCATCCAGACGTTCAGAGGTGATGGAACTGTTCATTATAGCTAACTGTGCATTAGGCAAAGCATAGGTAGACACCAACAAACCTGAGTGCCACTCTACCTCACTGACTAAAGTCTGAGCATCTATTGTAAAGTAAAAGAGAGATAAGTGTCCATCCAGATCCCCTTTTTGTCAGTAATTTATTAATATGCTGACAATTGTATGACACTCATACTAGCAGTGGAAATCTGAAGGAGTCATCCTCCAAGCATTAGATGTGGATATACCTTAAAAATGACTAGGGGTCTAAAACCAAGACTGAAATCCTGAAAAGAAAAGTGTCTTTAATATTGTATCATGGGATGAAAGAAGGTGCTCAAAAATAAATAATAATTAATAATACTAAATACAATTTTATATTTGCTAACCGTTTGAAACAAATAAACTAAGCAACAAATAAGCAAATAAAATCACCTGCTTCTCCAGTGAGTCTCTTATCCTACTGATGAGCTTCAGCTCCACTGTCTTGGACTGCAGCTGGCGACAGTGGTCCTTGTTTTTCTCTGCAGCAGCTCCACCTGCTCCAGGTTCTGGTTAAGGGTGGCCCTCCAGCTCGCAGTCAGTCTTCAGAGCAGAACAAGGACTGTTGATATCAGCTGCAGGCTGAGACGGTGGAGATGAAAGGACAAGATCTTCTCTGGTGAAGCAGCTAATTGGTATAAAGGACTGTCACAACAGAAACCTGCTAAGTGAGAGCCAGCTGGTTGGGAAGCATGAGATGGTGCTAACTGGTTAGCACCAGGTGAACGTTTAAAATAAGAGTGAGGGGGTTGTCTGTTTGTGGATGGTGTTGTTCTCTCACACTGATAAAACAAAACGAAACTGTTAAAATAAGTCTCCAAATATACTTGGGCAGCCTTTAGTATACCTGGGCGGCTCGCCCAAGGAAAGTCTCCGTGTGGGAACCACTGGGGTAATAAGCAAGTGGGCTATGGTGAATGTTGTGTGAATCCCACTGAAAACTTAAATCTTTCAGGCAGTCAGTAAATGCAGAACCTTCTTGCTGTCAGTAAGAAACCCAGTCGGCTGGGGGTCTTCTTTGTGGGGTTTGGATGGTCTCTCTGTGCCTGCATACTGTAGGTGCTCTCCCACAGTCTGAAAACATGTAGGTTGGGTTTACTGGCAGCTGTAAATTGCCCACAGTGTGAACATGAGCATGAGCATGGTTTTGTCTCTACATCTGTCTCTCGTCTAGTGTCAGCTGGGATAAGCTTCAACCACACTTTGACCATCAGGACAAGAAGATGTCTTAACTTGAATGGATGGATCTAAGAAAATAAGGCCTCAGATTTTAAGAATATAGAATGTTCTCCTTAAGATGTAAAACCTACCCTCTGACCTCAAAGGCCTTGAAACAATTAATTTTACGCAGTTTTGTTACACTTCTCAAAAGTGTTCTCCAGATGTTTTGATTGTTTAGGAAACTGTCCTGTACATGATGACAAATAGAGAGGTGGAAAGTGGGAACTAGACCTGTAGACCTTGCTGAGAAGATTTTTACTTCAGATTGTCACATCTATCTGGCAAGTAGTTAGGCCACAGATAAAGATTAATTACAGGCCCTACATGACATACACTGTAAATCCTGGTTCTCCTCCTAAGTGCTTAAAATGTCAAATTTGACCATGACAGGGAAATAAAAATAGTTGAAACTGCTTTGGGGCATTTATATTTGGATTACTGTGGGATGATTGTGCTTTTGTGTTTCATGTTATTCAGCCTACATATGGTTAGAGTGAGTGACATGGCATTATTCAGAGAAAAAAATCTGCACTGGAGGGGACTGAAAAAAGAATATTTGCTCATTCTGTTGACATGTATTTTGTTGGTTTTAGACGTTTTTTGAGCAATTAATGATTGTAAGACACTTTCACCTCATAAAATGCAATTTAGGATTTAAAACATTTGAGCTAGACCACCTGTGTCACTAGAAGACTAATTACATGCACCAGGAAATGACTTCTTTTCTTGAGATCATTATGGTACAGGGACATCACTGTGTACACTAGGAAAAAGTGCTCATATACTGTATGTTTTACAAATAGGCTATATATAAAAAAAGATGTCAGACATTGTTTATTATGTCAGGTTTTAAAACCTCAGTTTTAATGTTTTGGCCACTGATGTGGTTTTGGAGGTAAAAGTGACTGTATTTGGATGAGAGGGTGAAGTGCTAAGTTATAAGCTAACCCTCAAAAGCTTGGTCAGCAAAGCGCATCCATTGACTGTATGGATGCATTGAACAGATGCATACCTGCTAATTAGTGCTCAGTAACAGACTAATAATATACTAGCATTTTACTCAAAAAACCTGGAGCACAGACTCCTTGGATGCGCTGTTAGTACAGTTAACCACACACCAGTCCATTATTTATTATTGGTCATATTATTAGCATTAGAAATTCTCCATGAGGCACCAGCAGCACAAATACGGTTGAGATGTACTGTTCAGTGACTCAAATTAGCAAAGGTATGGCTTTTGTTAAGGACAGGTGCCGATTACAGCTACCTGTATCCTGACACTCAAAGCAGCTGCTCCCCAGCTGCAGTTATGAATGGAGGAAATTAGCTGTAGAAACCAAAACGGTTTTTATAGCAGGTTATAAACAGGATCATTCCTGCTGTTAAGTTGTACATTTTAATATGTAAGACTGACTTGCTCAAGTGGCCACTTGAGGTACTGCAGTTTTTGTCACTTCTGTGTTGTCAAGACAAGATTGCTGCTTGGGTTTACATTAATAAATCAGCAACACATGAGGCTATGAATCCTGCACATACTGTAGCATTTGTTTCATGCAGGATCTTTTGTTTCTCTGCTGCAGGACCTGTGTTTCGCAGCCCGTGTGAGCTGCTGCCGGTGGGTACAGGACACCCGGTGCAAGCCATCCTCAAGAGCTTCACTGTCCTGTCAGGGTGTGCAAGTAGGGGCACCACCAGCCTGCCCCAGGAGGTCCACATCATCAACCTGAGAGGACATGCTCCTGAGGGACAAGACAACACTCCAGCAAAAGTGAGTCATCCTGAGTCAGAGAACCTGAATCTTAAGTTATGTTTTCTTGCATCTATAGCAGTCATTTAATATTTGACCAAAATTTATTACACAGATAAACTGTATTGGCAGAGTTATGCATATTAATTCTTCAACTTAAAAAGAAAGTCCAGTGAGAGGTGACCTGCCATTCATGTCATCTCATCTTGTGGAGACTCTGAACCTGATAAAGATTGTAAGACTTGCTGTGGTCGATATTTCCACTAGTCCTCGTTTTCTCAGTTCTGATAATTGCTGCCAGTCCTTTTCCATTTTTCTTCAAGAAAACTTCTTGGCAAACGTTACCATGTCAAGGCCTGGTCACAGAAAGACATGAGGCACAGTAAAGATCATTGGCATCTTCATGCAAAATATGGGGGAAAATAAGTTAAGTTTTGTTGTTGGTGAGCTTCCGATGTTTAAATGAATTGATTTTGCTTTAAAAACGTGCCATTTTAAGCACATTATAGCTATCTGATTGATTTCCTTGATTCCACTAATTAAAAAAAACAAAAAAAAAAACAGTTCCAAACATTATGATCAGTTGAGCTTACCAAGAAATAAATTTTTAGCGTGAGTAATTTAGACAGTGATAAGTCATTTAAGTGCCTGGTATTTTCCCACCACTTTCCTGTTTTGAGCAGATCTCTTTAGTGTACACATAAAAACTGTCAACGCATCTCCTGATACTGTTCCTGGAGTTGATGTTGGTTGTAAAAAACACTCCCTGTCTTCAGGTGTTAGACAGCACATCTTGTGGCTGGACTCCTAATCATCAGCCATAGTTTGGAGATGAATCATGGGCCCACGGCCTTCAAAACCGCTGTGTCTGGGATTTAAACTTTCAGCCTCATCAGTCACAGAAGTGTGAAAAGCAGCATGTATAGACTTGTCATTGCAGTTTTGCTGCTGATGTAAGCTTTAACGTTGTGAAGGCCAAATATACAGACACAGTGTATATGCTTCATCAGCAGGTAAATAAAGAAAAAAATATCTGGTTTCAATGGTTGCATTTGTTTTAAAGCTTTACTACATGAATTTAAATGATAGGTTATACATAGAGATTTGTCTTCTTGTTGTAACCTGTTGTGTTTACTCACATGATTTAATGCAGAGGAGCTGGACTTCTTATGTCTTCTCAAACATTGGTCAGACTTTCAAACTTTGATGTTACGTAGGGCTGAGTAGAACACACTGAAACATTCAAAGGAATTATTCTTCCCCTAAATTAGCATGTTGTCACTCAAATCAGATTCAGGAGTTGCCTCCAGTCATTTGAGTACTCATTCCTTTTTTCTACCATATGGATAACACAAGTGTATGTCTTTAATCAATGTGTAAAGGCACTAACATTAAAAAAAACCAAAGCATAAAAAATGTTAGTTTTTGCTTACAAAGTTTGAATTCAACTTCTTTTAAGTTAAAAAAACTGATATCCTGTCCTGTTAGAGACAGTCCTCAGTTATTTGGACTGATGAGTGGGAGGAATGTTTGAATAACTGTTCATGGAAACTCATGCATATCCTGACACGTTGTGGTTTATTATTGAATATTTAGTCACCGTTGTCGGCTCTTCACAGCAGCTGCACATCCTTTTCACACACACTCGTTGTGAACTTCTCACAAGACATGAGCTATGTACATCACACACCGATTAAAGGGAAAGGCTCAACCAGTAACAAAGCCTCAACTGAACTAAAGTAACTGAAGCTTCAACTTTCAGGAAGAGTTCAGGCAGATTAAACCTAAAATGGTGCAATATTTAAAGCAATTTATCTACCATGACAGTGACTAGCAAAGTTTACACGAGAAGTCTTAAAGATAAACATTATTAACCAGTTGATAAATTACTCAGCCAGTATTTATGAAAAAAAAAAATTATGGACTTTAGTATTACATGCACAACTTGCCTTCACAGTGAAAAACTACACTGGGCCACTGTAATCATGATAATCTGAAACCAAAAACCTTTTTACATTTCTGTTGGAGCTACTAAATTTCAAAGTTGGATCATAAAAGATCTCAAAGTCATTTTATTTCTAATAACTTTCTAATAGGTGTAAAACACTTGTTTCATGTACTGGTTACTATAAATACAATTCAAAATGAGCTGCTCTTATTAATGGATTTCTGTGGAGTTTGAAATAATTCAGAAGATACTGTGCACTGTAATGCAGTATACTTTTCAGATGCTTCTGAGGTGTCCTGCAAAGTGTGAACACTTTGCTGTGTTTTAGCTAGCAATAGATTTACTGTGTCCATGTGGATTATGAATACATGCAGATAGATGTTCACACAGAACAAACTGAACTGGGTTTTGTCCTCACCTGCTGCCAGATATGATTGTTGACCTCAGCACATTCCACACCATTAGGTACTTCCCAGACCAACTGATTGGTGTTTTAATAGACAGCGTGCAAGTCAAAGTCTGTATAATATGGATTTAAGACTTAGATGACAAAGAGCTTTCCTGGTTTAAGCTTGAACAAACTTGTATGGAAAATCAAACAATCCTAACCATATTTTAGCTGCTGTGAAAGTTGTTCGCAATCCACTAGACTGACTGTCTAAATCTTGTTTTCACTTGCTCTCAGGAGATCTTGCTGCTCGTTGTAATGGACCAAATGATGATTCATAAATACAGTCAAATAACAAAGTCATTGACTTTATTTATGAATATGTTTGCATACATTGCATACATTCTACTGACTTAACTAAAGTTAGAAGCAGGACATGATGCTTTTTCAGTGTAAAGCTTGGACACTAAATTTTCTTTAAGCGTTGTACAAAAGTTGAATCTTACTCCAATTTGCTATATTTAAGACCATCATTACAACCCAGTAAAGTACTTACTTCAAGAGTCTGTGAAACACATCAGTTTATCTAGCTTTCGGTAACTCATCACCTCCATGGTCAAGTGAGGACTAATGTGGAGGAGGTAGAAATCCAGCTGTCTGTTCCCCTGCCTACAGCCTTGGCTGCAGAAGGTCGTGCCAGGTCTGGTTGAGATTAGGTGGCCCTACAGAAGCTCATTCTATTAGTGTTACTGGAGGTTTCTGCTTATGATTAGATAAGATATCCTAAAGGACAGTCAGACCCTCTACCCATTCTGGTCCTTGATTTCATTTCCACCTGAGACGTGGGCACAGATTGACCTGTTCAGATACAAACAGCTCCTGTCTTAGCCTTCAACAGGATTGCGTTGGAGGGCAAACAGTGCGTCAGACTGTGGTCTTATGACACAGTCTGCCCTTGATCTTTTGTGACAGGAGGAGGTGATAATCCAGTGGGAAAAAGGAATTGAAATAAGGTGGATCTTAACATCCTAGGCTGCATTTGGGCAAGGATGTTCTTATTTAGAAGGCCGTCTGGGGAGAAGGACCTCATTGCTCTTCATTAATTATCCTTGACCACTGAAAGTCTACAGCATGAAACCTATTACTTCTTCCTGAAAACAAGTAAAGTTGTAAGCAAAACAGTTTCTAGTGCAACTTCATGAGCCTAACTCCTAAAAACAAATTGCATCTTCCAAACTTTGAAACTACACAGAACTCTTCTGACTTTTCAACTAAATAATGTTTGGCTTGAGAGGTGGATCTGAAAAGCGTGTAGGAAAATAGCTGTAGTCAGCTTGGCTTCCTAACAGTTACTGTGGATTCCAACACAACACAACATCCCAGATTCATGGCGAAATAGCACTCCCACATAAACTTCTTAAACCACTCTTGCAGAGTAATCAGTTTCTCCTCTATCCATCTGTATGTGCAATGGTTACCAAACACATTTTTATAAAAAATATGGCTAAATATGGCAGCGTTGCTTGTTGACATTGCAGTATTTCAGATATGTTAACTGTCGGTGAAAAGATTGTAATAGTCCTTTCATAAGACTGTATTTTATGATAAAATACTTCAGGAAACTGGGGGTGAGGACTGAAAAACAAAGTTCCCGATAGAGGTAATACATTCAAACTTGAGTTGAATTGTGTAATTTAAAGTTGGGATTCAGTTTTAGTATATTAATCAGTTTGTGTCATTGGATTTGGAAATGTGAAAATTGATTTCACTCTAATTAATTGGTTGTTTCCTGTGTATGCGTTGGCGTGTCTCCTTTGTTTATTTTCTAAGCCTACGTGGTCAGTGTGCGGTAATGTAGACTTTCTCTGAGTTCTCCTCCTCACCTCTGCTGATGGGGGAGGAAGTGGTCTGGGCTGCAGAACTGACTGTATTTGGATGTTTTGAATGATGGCCTGCAGCACAAGAGGTGCCTGTGGCTGAGCTTTGGCTGTTTGCATTGAACAGCTTCTGGAGAACACGATGTGCCCCAGTGACTCTTACTAAGTGTCTGCACAGCTAACGCTTGACCAGGTAGTGGAATAAATCTGCTATTGCACATGGTGTGCATGGGCTAATATGGACAAGGGAGATCACATGGTCAATTTCAGACACTTTTACACACATATGTACAGGCGCACGGACATCCTGCAGCTGCAGTGTGTGAGGCCTGCTTCACATCTCTTTCACATCCATGTGTAAAAGTCATGGCTTGCAGTTTGTCTATATTTTCAGTAAAGATGTGAAAGCAATGAATTGTTTCCTGCCTGCACCAGTGAAACCATTCTGTATGGGTATTAAGCAGTGGGTATGAACTTTTACTCACTGAAAGAAAAGGCACAGCTGGACCTGACTCAGAATACACACTTTGGCTTCTTGCCAGTCTCACACTAAAGCTGAGTTATTAAATGCAACAGAACACCTCAGTAGTGACTACGCATAGTGCTTTGTCTGGGATAACCTGACATTTGCAGGGATTGCTTTGACCGTACAATAAGAGCCAGGTTGACAATATCCTAATCATTCATTCAGGAAGCCTAAAGCTAGAAATGCATACAATAATATTTTGAATAGTATTCTAATAATCTACAAGATTTGTCTTCAAAGTGATGAAAGTATACCAGTCTGTGCTTCAAGATTCAATTTGAATTTCCTCTTATGGCTACCCACACATCCAAAAGAAAAGTAGAACCTCACTGGCATTTATTACTGCTGGTTTATATTAACAAGTGATAAAAGCTGTTAGGCTCTTGTGTCAACATAAAATAATCTGGTTTGAAGAAGACTCTTCAATCAGTGACATCATTAGTTTGACATAGAGTACACAACCAAGTCAGGTCAGTTTTTTTGTCCCAGCCAAAATCCCAAGTCTTGCACGGACAAGCCAAGAATGTGCAGCTCTGTTTTTGACTGACCTGGAAGACATCCAGGGGAAGTTGGTCTGTCAGTGAGCCTGTTGGTCAGGTCGTGAGTCTGTAACTTTGGTACAGATTAAAAAAATCACAAGTACTAACGTTTTGTAAAGGCTTTCATATCTCATAATGACTCGGTGGCTCCCTGCCACCATGAGGCTGAAATTTGTGGGTTTTAATAAAATGTCACAAATGATTGGCCGAGAAATTTTCTGCACACATTCTTGGCAGCTTCAGGATGCACTATTACTACCTTAGCAATCTGTTAAATTTCATCTAGCAAATACTGTACCCATTATGCTATTGACTCATATGTGTGTTTGTACTAATTAGCAAATGTTAGCACGCTAAGATACATTACCATGTTAGCATGGTTGTTGTGGGTTAATAGTTGGGTAAAAATTTGCTTTCAGTAGATTGCTTTTTTTGTTTATTATTATTTAAACAATGTACAATTACAGAGTAATCAGTGGTTCATTGCTCCAGTTTGGTATAGAATCATTTATTTATATTTCAGCAACTTGGACCACTTGCCAACAATTTTTTGTAAAGTGATACCCACCCCAGACAATGCCCGCTGAGCATCGCCAGGCAACACTGAGGGAAATTTGTGGGCTGACTTTACTGAGTAATTTCAAACTAACATTTTTGATCTGCATTCGAAATCTAACATTCTTCCCCCATACTCTGGCTTTTTAATTCAGTGTTTCTCTTGAACGGTGGCTTTTGTTTCATCGACTCTTAACTCTCCTCTTTCAAAATATGACCATTTATGACACTGGCTCGTCTGAACATTTTTTATTTTTTTTTTTTACTTGTAATGTGTTATTCACATTTGTCTGAAATAGAGAGTGATGATTTCTTCAGCTTCAGTGGCCCTTCTCAAAGTAACAGAAACCCTTTTCCTCTCTTTTACCCATGTGGGCCTCTTGAGGACATAGAGACAGGCCAGATTGGAAAGGCAGTATTCTTGGATAGGTCAAGTAAAGTGACTCTTGGCTGGGCTGGTGAGTCATAGTAAAGCCTGCAGTGCCAGGTTGAGGCTGTGTGTTTCAGAAGGGAATGATTTCCTCAAGTAATGTCAGAATGATTTTCACATTTTCACAAAATTCAATTACATTTTTATAAAAAACAGTCTAATCTTGCAGAGTAAGAGAAGAGTGAGCGAGAGTGACCTGTGCTGCAGACTAGACGTGCTGCTCATATTTCCTCTTGAGCTTAAAAGCCCCTTGGGATTTTGAGGCAAAATATGTTTTTGTGGTTTGACTATTGACCTGAAGATGTTGGTGTTTTGCCACCTAAGCTCTAAAAAACAGTGACCTCATCTCAAAGTGTTCTTTTCTCCTCTCTTTGCTCTTGATTTAAGGTGTATCATCAAGTTTGAACAATCTTCCACATGTTTTTTCTGTCACTTGTAGAGGTGGCCTTTTGCACCCTCCTAACAAGCCACCACTGCGCACATGAGCCGGGCATTATTGCAAACACTTTGTTCCCAAGTAGAGCCAAAATAAGCAACTCAAAAGAAGAGGCTTGTTAGGGCATATAGTTGGGTGATAGGGTAGAAAATAAACAAAAGGGGTCAGCGATATCTTAAATCACCCGTCTTTCTCTAATCAGTTTACCCTAGGCAAACTTCAAACACAGCCACTGGCTCTGAATCAGGGTGAGGCAGAGCAGATGATTGTTTTATCAGCTGGAATTCACTGATATCTTAGACTGTGAGTGACTAGCTAGAGGAACTCACCAGGCAGAAACAGAACAGTGTCAGATATGAGTTTAGCCATCACACAAGACAAACTGCACATATAAACCCAGCATTTTTTATTGACTTTTGGGCTTTTGTTTGTCGTCTGCTGTTATCAACAATAGTTTTTACTCTCAAGGAATATTTTTTTGTAATCTGAATACACTTTATAAAAAAAAGTAGGGGCATGTATGGACTAATATCAATTTTTGTGTGAAGTGCCAAAAACTGTAATTCCTTTAATGGCCACTTGAGGCCTGGGCTGATTTTACAGTTACAGTTACAGTTACAGTTAATCACCATATTATCACAGACAGATTGCATGTAATTGCCAACTTGATCCTATTCAATCACAAACTGACAGCAGACCGACTCCATTTTATTGCCGTTTTATAACCGGCTTGATGCACCAAAGTCGCTTTGAAGACGGCATTGAGACTGACTGCGAGTGGTCGCAGACCGGGTCCCAGTCTTGAAACGACCATTTCAAAGGAAGATCGCAAGTTCATTGCACACAGTTGCAATAATTTTGGATTTACCGCAGTCTCCAACCAGTGTTTTCCCTAGTGAGACTGTAGCATTATTGATTCCTGATCCTGCACAGGTTTTCAGTGTCAAAGCTACCATTTTAGTAACTCTAAGTCTAAACGCAGTGTAGAATCTGAGTAGAAAAAAGGCTCATATGTGACTAATTTGTACAAATGCTCCACTGCATGAGTTATACATTATTGTTTTGCAATGCACAACTGTCAGAAAAGCATACTAGCATTGATAAAATTAATTGACTGGTTCTCAACTGGAATCGGTTGCTGATTCCCACCCATTAAAAGTGTTTGTCCTCCTGCAACATTTAGCATGTGGAAGGATCCTGTCACTGCAAAAAAAAAAAAGAAACAGCGTTTTTTTTTTTTTTTTTTTTTTTTTTTTTTTTTTTAAAATTTAAATTTCA
>VUQI01003091.1:9957-25121 GCA_015106735.1 Paratilapia polleni | reverse complement strand
GTTTTTGTCATTTAAAAAAAAAAAAAGAAACAGCGTTTTTTTTTTTTTTGTTTGTTTTCTTGTTTTTGGTAAATATGAAATTGACCAAAAAAGAACAAAGTCCAAACAAAAAACAAGACGAGATATACAGCTAAATTTGTTTTTGATTTCAAGTCATCGCTAATCTAGTGGTTTCTCTTTCTGACCCTGTGCACCCCCCACCCCCAATTTCAGTGCTGTGTTATTTACTTCAACATGTCCTGCTTTTGTGCCATATCACCAAAAGATTGCTATCCAGACGTCCTGTCTCACTTCAACGTCTTTTCAGTTTTTTTTTTCTTTTTTTCTTTTGGAGCTTTGCCTTTAGCTGAGTTCAGACTGATTAGCATCACAGTTCAGGAGGAAGGCTCCAGGTAGCATCACCATCTCTCTCAGATATGTGGGTGGCACTGATAAGAGCGGTCAACAGGTTTTGGTCCGCCTCTCCTCCATCTCTGAGCTCCTTTGCCTGAGCTTCCCTTCCTTCTGTACACCCTCAGTGATCCAAAAAGAACCAAGATCCAGACAGACAAGACACACGCACATACGCACACATCAGATAACACAGTATGATTGGTTCCAGGCAGTCCTTTGCTGAGTTTGTCTATGTTTTCAACTATAGCAATATTGCAGGGTTTAGCATTCATCAGTTTGTGTATGTAGTTGTTTTTTTGTTTTTTTTTTTATAATAATCTATTATTTTAGCCTGTTTGAACTTTTTTAAAACATGCAATCCAGTCATTATGGTTCATGTCATGCGATACATGCCGTGCTTTCTTTCTTGTTTCCTCAAGCTGATTATTATTTCCTGGGAGGGAGAGTGTATTCCCAGATTAGTCTTACTTTTCAGATAATTAAAGGATGTTTTGGGTTTTTTCAGAATTACCAGGGTTCATCAGGCACTTAATTAGCTCTGTCAATAAAGGAAACTCCCTTTTCCTGCAAGGACACTGAGCCGCAGTGATACTGAGCTCTAAATGCAGGGTGCAGGTTTACACGGCTGAACACAATATTTGATGGTGAAAGTATTTCATTACAATGTTGACGCTCAGTCTTTATGAAGCACACTTGAAACATTGTGTAAGTTACTGAAACTGCAACCACATGCTCAAGACAGGACAAACAAATCACCCTTTACAATTATAGTGTCATAGGCATCAGCAGGATCTAAATCTAACCATGTGGCTTTGCTATACAACAAAAGCTTGTGTGTGATTTTTTCTTTTTTTTTGGTTTTGTTGTAGTTGGCGCTGTGTTTGTTGTTGGAGCTGATTTAGAGCTTAAAGTTGATGCTGTGTTGTTTTTTTCTAACATTTCCATTGTTTACACATGCTACCACCACTAATGGTATGCTGTGTGACGGCTTATCCTGCTACAGCTGTCGTCCCTTGTGTGGAGTTTAATTTCAGTAACACGATAGGCCGAGACAAGCCTCCATCCGTGGCTGCTGGCAAACGCCCCCTTAACTGTAATGGACCCTGGACCCCTAAATCCTTGTGCCAGGCTCCTGATAATCAATCAGCCGTGGCCTCCTGTCCCCAGAACACCCTGCAGAGTTCTCTGAAGGTAGCTGCCTGCATCAAGGACAACTCAGCGCCACCTGATCCTTACAAACACCACAAGAGGTACTTTGATGCCTGGTGTTTCTGCACCTCTTCTCTCCACACCCTGGCTATTTGACAAAGTCTGTTGCTATGCCCACTAGCCTTACCAGACCTCATGATCACAGCTCTGTGGGCAGAGATGCACACCAGCTGCTGTTGAGCCCTCGTCATCACTTATATTGTGCAACCCAGAACTGGTTTAGATTTTTATTGCTGCTGTTTACTCTTTAAACTTAGAAAAAAAAGATAATAATCACCACAGTTTTCACCCTTTCTGACCCTTAGCGCCTCTTGGCACTTCCTCTTCTTGGAGCTCTGTTTATGCCTGTGTTTGCAGGTGACTCACGTCTTCTGGAAAAGTTTCTGTCTGGGTTTAAAATTCCTCATCTTTTACAACTCTCCCTAACTCTCATTTTCTTTCTACCTCCCTCTTCCATCTATCGAAGCCAGGCTCTTAGAGCCAAGCCAGGTATGATTATATCTTGGTTGTTGTTACTCTCAGAGGAGCAATACACTCGCTTTTTCCAGTGTCTGGACTAAGGGGGGGAAGCAAATATGAAAAATGGGGGGGTGAGACAGAGAGGGTGATGAATCTCTGATCTGTTTGTTTGGATCACCATCCAGATTGCCTCATAGATAAGTGTTTAGTAATTTCTTCCATTTACTTGTCTCATAGGGACATTTTAACGTTTTTTTGCAACACTTTCATGGACCACATAACTGAACACTCTGGTTTGCGTTACTCTCCTTGAGGGCTTACATCTGTTGAGGACTGATAATTGGGCTTTGATGCTCGCTCTTATTTGTTCTGCTGGTGTCTCTTGTTAAATGACTTCATGAAGCATCACAGTGACACATCTTTGTGTCTCTCAGAAAATGACAATCAAACTTTCCTGGGCAGAATACATCTCTGCTGAGTTATACGTTAGTCTAGCATGCTGAATGATTTGAAGGACATATCAAAACACTTGTTTTAGTGACATGCTGGCTCAAGTGGACACATCAAAAAAGAGAAATGTCGAAAAATTAATGGGAAAGCGGCACGCTCATAAGCTGCCTTCTTTTGGATAAAGTACAGCAGCCTCCTTACTGGTGTTTATATCAGTTGGGACAGGTGTTATGTCATTTTGGCCAGCTATTTTAAGAGGACAGCTATGGAAAGCCTGAAACCAAACACAAATCTGCATGATCATTAATCAGCAGCTGGTATAAATGCCAGCTTTATCCTAGAGGAGGCAGTAAAAACAAATCTTTACTAGTTGAAATAAATTGTAAATCTTTTTTATATTTATGTTTTGGTACTTAGGGACTCTTGCTCGAAGTTGGCTTCAAGGATTTGCTTTGAGCGTAATCATAATCTTATCTGGTTTCTGTGTGAAAGAATTCTGATAAAGTGGTGCAGTTGCTTGTTGTTTATGTTCTCCCAAGATTCCTGTAATGTTTCCTGACAAACATTTCTAGTTTCACTGTAGAAAAAAAACCCAAATCAGGCTTTTAATGAGGAGTTTTAACATATTATTATGACATTCAAAAGTGACCACCTCATACCAGCAATGTTAAAATGACAATTTAACTTAAAGTTTTGATGTATTTCACAGATGTTGACAGCTGTGCTTTGTAGCTGTTAAGGTCCCTAGACTGTAAATGCAGTTGTATTGTTGGTTGGTCTCAACCACTAATTTCAAGTCATATTGAATACAACATGATGCTCATTTTGTGAATTAGGGCCCATTTAGAGTCAAAAAGGAGGATGATGCAGGGTATGCGTAGGGGTGGGCCTAGCTTGTGGTTTACAGCTGTATAAGTGTGCAGTGTCCCAACCAGATCCACCCTTCTCTCATTATGTCCATTTACAAAACACCAAGACAGCAATCGCAAAATGATGTAATGGTGGCTATGTCTAGCTTTTTAATACAGTCTATATTAGTCAGTCACACAGGTCTAGAGACTAGTTGGCGACCCCCTGCCAATTTCACCCAGTGACAGCAAGCAAACTTCTGCAATCACTCGCAAACCGGTCGGAAAATACACACTTTCCCCAGGCGATCAGAGGTTACTGACCGGTCTCTAGGTCTTGTGTGACTGGGGCTTAGCAGTTGATTTCACAGTGACTGCAAACAACCATTCGCAACCGGTCAGGGAATACTCATTTTTCCCCAGTGACCAGTGGTTGCCAGGCAGTTGCCCACCGGTCTCTAGGCCTGTGTAACTGGGGCCTTAAGGATTTTGCAATGCTTTATGGCTCCAAATCTCGGAAGTTTTTATTCTGACTTTTTAAGATGCTCATGTGTATAAGACTTAAATCCCTGGTCCCTATTGTATATTATAAAAGCAAAGACACATTTAATGCTTGATGTTTTAATAAAAAGTATATATATCCAGACTGAATAGACAACAGTAAAGACAAACACATTAGTCATGTTTTAGTACATTTGCAGTTTGCTTTTGACATTGGCCAACATACTCATCAGTTACTGTTGATAAATTACTTTACTTGGTGTTGATGTTTTTAATTATTTATGATAGAGCAGATTTGAAAATGTCACTATTTTAAATTTCAGCACTGCTCACAGTCTGATGTGTTGCAGAGGTACACACGAGGTTTCCTTTGGTGTCAGTGTCTTGCCACATTGACGTCAGCAAAACGGGATCCCAAAAGATAACAGTCCGATAATGATTTGTTGTTTTGTTTCAGTTTTGCAATTTCTTTTTTTTTTTGCCTTGCTTTCTCTAGCTGGTTAGGTTAAGAGGTTAAGGCACCCAACACTACTTGGTTACATTTAGGTGCCAAAACCTACTTGCAGTTTGAGTTAAAAAAAAAATTGCTCCTACACAACAATTAACTCTGCATGTTGAAAAATTACTCTTACTCACATGTGACAGTTAAATATGACATGAAGGTGTCCTTTGCCAATGTCGAGTTGTGAAACAAGTTAGAGGTGAAGATGTGTCTCAGATGTGTCATAAACACCAGCATCTTTGACAAAACTCCAGTATAAAAATATTAAAGGATATTCTACTCTGTTCTGTATTTAGTCTGGTTCAGAACCTATAACAGACTGTTTACTTTTTCCATTAAAAAATCTCATCTAAAAGAGTAGAGCAGTGTTTGCAAATATGTTTTGTAGTGACTGAAATAAAGAGCATATGAGTGTAGCAGAAATGTAGTGCACCAGAAAAATGTTAATGGTTTCAATTATACGGTGTAGATCTCTGCCTTGATAATATGCACCCCGTAACCACATCTGAACAAATTAGTACTCAGGCTGTTTTTCATGGTGCTAACTCATTCAAACATTCCTAATATTAACCTGTCAACTCATTTTTTTAAATCGCCATCACTGTAATTGTACATCATTTGTTCAGTTACTAGTTTCAGTCCAAGTACAAAGGAGGTATTTTTGTAAAAAGCAAAAGGCAATATTTTGGTGAGCTGCGACTGATTAACTTCCTGTAGGGTTGTTTAGATCATAAAATGTGAATCTTTGTGGGTTGAATTAGTGATTTACAGCTTTTTACTGCTGACACACAGAATGGGGCTAATTTGATTAGTCTGAATACAGAGAGGAGGAAATTTAAAGAAGAGTGTCTGACAGACCTCAAACCCCCAGAGAGTGTCAGTTGTCATGAAAACTTGAGAGAACAATGGAGAATTTTAACAGCTCTTAAATAAGTTGGTGTTTATCAGCCAGAATACAGATAAAAAAAAAAAAAAAAGATGGAAAGCCAGATCCTTGCCTGAGATGAGTTGGAGTTCAGTGAACACTTAGCCCTCGAACCACCTGATTCGATTCGGTCCAAGTGATCCAGACAAGTCTAACACTAGAAACAAGAAAACATCAGTTAAGGTCCCAAAATATGCAAGTTTGTTTACGCCAACCCACTAACAGACTGTGAAAATCTATTTTAATGGTAGTCTGAGGAAAAAAGGCATAGTTGCACGCTGTAGAGATGGTAACAGGGACCAGCCACTTACTATTTTTTTTCTTGTGAACAAAGACTCCACTGTGTGAAAGTTCAGATCCCACTGAGGCTACATATCAGAGCTAAGCAAGTGCCTTTTAGGGAGAACACAGCACGCTGTCTTTGTAAGTTTATCAGCAAAGTGAGTACATAAACAACCACAAAGCCAGATAACTTAGAACAATCTACAGCATAACAGGGCTGGATTTACACCAGGATAGTAGCAGTGTGTTGCCTGATATTTCTGCTTATACAAAAGTGAATGTGAGAAAATCAAAGCTTTGCACAGTTTAGCTGTGTGAAATGGGATTTAACTTCTCTCTTCATCAGTATATTTGTTGTAATGGGGCACAAATTTCTCTCTCTCTCTGTTGTCTTTTTTGCCCTTACCAGGTTGCCCTACATCTGAAGCCCATCCAGTCCATGCTGCACCACCAGAAGCCCCTGGTCTTCATGCTCAGCTCCCCCCAACCACTGATCTGGAATGTCAAAGCAGAGAACCTGGCTCTGCGCATCAAACATACCTTTCATGTGAGTCCAGAATCACAAAAATCCTTTAAGTCCTTCTTCCTAAAACTGTGTATTCATTTCCTCTCGGGCTAAAGCGCATTACTGTTTCAGTAGCCTTTTTCTATGAGTAACATATTTGAAGTGATGTAAATTTGCAGAGGAGGCCATTCTGCACTTCAAAGGAAGGTTTCCCATGTTTAGGGGCTGATCTGGCTGGCATGCATGCACAGTTATAGTGTCAAGGTATCAATCTCCGTAGGGCCATGCATAATGTTTCGTCTGGTGCAGTGGATTCTTTAGTTGTAATATAATTGTGGAAATTAGTGGAAACTTGAGTCATATGAAAATTCGCTCATGTGGGATGCAGCTGTAAGAGTTTGTTTTCACTCTCATAAATAGGGTGAAATGTATTTGTCTAATACAATAAAATCTGCTTTGTCAGCTTTATTCATACTCTGCACCCACTGGGTCGTATCCCCCACCCTTCTCTAAACAGTCCTGTTGGTAGCTTGGCTGCTGTTCATATCACACTGGGTGTATCCGTGTACCACAGAAACTCTCTCAACGGTGAAGGTGTGGTACCAAAAACAGGAGCACTAAAGCTTTACCAACGAAGAATAAGATCTATCCTTTCACCCACTGTTTTTTGTTGGAATCATCTTGCAAGTATGTTGCAAATTGGTTTGTAAAAAAGTATTGATAAATGCTGTGTATTTCTGTCAAACATTTAACTTTTATTTGTTATAGGAAGAAGGTATCTTTTCTTCCTGCTTGACAGAGTGAAGTTTTTCTTAGGACCATGGTACAAATGGGGGTGGAAGAGGCAAAGATTTAGTGAGGGGTATCTTAGTGAAGTTGGAGCCAGGTCCCCTGGGGAGCCAGCCATATTTAGTAAAGGTACCAGGGGGCCTCTCTGGGAAACTTAAAAAATAAAAAAACGTAAAAATGGACTGCTTCAGTGCTCTTGTTCAAAGCCTGTGTATCACATGAGAAAATCAGTGCGAAATGGGACCCAGAAGCCTCAGCTGTAGCTGTGGCTTCACTGCGCTATGTAACTATGAAAACTTTTTCTTTGCATTTATGTGAGCTGAAGGCTTTTCTGTATTTTTGGCTTCCCAGAAGTATTCATTTTCAATTTTTATGTTAACACCAAAGCATTGTGCAAGAATGCAGCATCAGGTACACAAATTATTTCCATATGTGGTTGAGGGTTTTCTTGCTTACTTCTCAAGCTCAAAACATCTTGCCGTGAAAGCCAATGTGATGTGGAGGAGAATATGCACAAATGGCAAAATCCTTAAGTTATGCACAAGCACATAAAACAAGGTGTCCAGTGACTGCTATTTGGGAGCATTTAGCTGGCAGCGCTTCGGTCTACTGGTCCCCTTACAGTTCAGGGTCACTACAAATCATTAAAGTGGGTCATCACTTTTATGCAGAAATATTTCTGTCCTGATAGATAGATAGCTCTATTCCAGAATCACAGTGTCCCAGCCACTGAATAGTTTACTAAAAGTTTGATAATGATGTTAATTATATGCTATTACCATTTCTCAAACCCGTTGAAATCCTATGAGAGATTTTTGACTGACATGTTAGATGCTCTCCACCACCACCATCAAAACACTGGGAATATCTTTAGGAAAAAAGTGTTCCAGAGACTGCTAAATGTTCTGGGGGCCACTTGGTGTCTCCAAATGTTGTCCAACAAAACCAACAACACTCAAGGAAATGCACAATGCTCAACATATCAAAAAAAAACAAAAAACAAGATATTACCCATAACCTAATATTTCCTCCGAACACAAAACTGATTGACCAGCCAAAATGAACAGAAAGCAGAAAAATCACTCAAATCAGCACAGAAATGGTTGTAGGGCCTGGTGTTTCCCTCTAACCTAAACCCAACATCAAAATGAAACCAAACAGAAATAGAGATGGAAAGTAAATAAAGAAATAAGAAAAAAGAAATCTAAACTCAGATACAGATACAGATACACAATGCTGCTGCTGTGGCTGGGAAAAGAAGAAAGAAGGGAACTAAGTTCCCGTTACCTTTTACTGGCTTCCAGCTCATCAGACCTGACCAGAGACACCTAAATGACGAAAGTATTATAGAGTCTGATATACAGATAACCAGAAGGCGAAGGAAACGTAACACCAAATACCTTACTAAAGCTGTCTTCACCCATGAACTGTGGATATTATCTGGAGAATCAGGTCAGAACATTGTCTTCAGCTGCCCTGTCTCACATGCAGCACACAGCAGGGCATAGTCTGCTTCAGATGTGTTCTTACTGCTGAAAACTGCCTGAATATACAAGACAGTTACCTGTGCTTTTCTCTTATGTCACAATTGGACTTTACACAGAATTTGTACCAAGAAACCAGCAGGTAAAAGATTTAATCTATGCTGAACATTTGAATTCTCATATGCAGCTATGTCAGGTAATGTCTAAAAATTCTTCAAATTTTGTTTTTCCTTTAATTTGTCACCTCTCTGTATATTATTTTAAGAATTATGGACTCCAATTACATATTCTGTGTCCCAGCCCGGTTAACATTTAGAGCAGTAATTCACTGAGTATTAATAGGCCTCTGCTGGATCTTATGAAACCTCATAGGCTTGTCTGACAGGGACTTTCATCACACAGTCATATTAGGAATCATCACCTCTGCATCAAGAGTGATTCCTGTACAATAGTGTTTGCAGTTAGCAGACAGGGTTTTGTTTTTTAGTAATCATGCATCCAAAAAAGCTTTCTTGTCTTCTTAGAGAAATTTAGAAAATCTGTTTTTCTAAGCAAAACATTTAAAGACAGGATTGGGATTGCTGCAGAATTCACTACCCAATATGTGATCTAGCTGTACTTGAGTGGGATCATAGCTTTCACAGAATTTACTACATTAGGACATTAGGCCTGAGTGCCAAACAGCCCTTTTAATTATCATTTCCTGTAGTAATGGAAATGTTCTCATGTCAGAAGAAACGGATGCATTACATACAGATGGATGAGCATCTGGCCCACTTGTGTTTTCTTAAGCTGTGATAATGTGTGGCCAGTGAGATGGGTGTTTCTGCAGAGACCAGCAGGTCAGCATCACAGTAAATATCTCCCCTTGTCAGTGGTGGCAGACAGAAAACAGCTGAAAACCATCACTAAAAAGCTCCAGTGGAGGCAGAGCTGTTGCTCTAAGTATTGCCGTTGCTGTATGTTGGCAAGGAGTTTTCACTGTAGCTTTATCTCAGATTAAAAGACATTTTGCTGAATTAACTTTTTAAATAATAAGAACACACATTTTCGGCTTAATTCATGGTAGCTGCTCATATTCATTGAACTGAAGCAAAAACCTATTTTTTAGACCAAACCAAAGCTAGGTGTCAGCTTTCTCTGTTGGCCCTTCAGTACAGAAAATGGTCCCTGTAGTCAGACAAGGCTGAGCTAATGGCTTTGACTGACTACAGGGGCCCCTACTGAATTAGGTGTTAAGTATTTCTGTTTGAGTGGCAGCACTGAGCCCTCTGGCAGTGCAAGCTGTTGCTATCTTATCCACCAGCCTGACTGCTGCACATTGCCCAAAGGAGTCCCGGATGCTGCTCCTCTTCTCAGGTTCTCTCCACAGTTACACCTCCTTAACATGCCACAAAACTGAAATACAACACGGCATGTCACTTGAAAACAACCAGGAAGCTTCTCCTAACTATTAATTGGGATTCATTCTTGTCACCTCTAATAATTATGATCACTAATTGTAATTGATGTTTCACTTAATCCTGCTTTTTTTTTGTTGCTGTTGGTATACTAGTCAAGCTTCTTTGCCTTCATCCATCCATCCATTTTCTTAACCTCTTGCTAAAAGGTGGAGTACACCCTGGAAAGGTCCATCACAGGGCTAACACAGACAACCAGCCCTCTCACATCCACACCTATAATGAGGTAGAAAAAGCTCATTTCTAGCTGGTAGTGCTCATGAAATGATAACTCTGACCACAACCACTGATGCATAAAAAGTCAGCGCATTAGGGACCTTGCCAATTCCCAGTCTCTCTGCTTTACAAAGGAGTCGGGATGTTGCTGTGGTGAGAGTGCAGAGCAACAGAGTCAAGTGAAGCTGGTTTTGGGCTTAACACTTCAGAACAGAAACCCCATGCCAGACCTCCCTCACTCGCCTTTCCACTGGAGAGGCTGTTTCCTGCGGCTAATAGGGCTCTGAATCAGGCCTGCCAGTCCTTGTTTCCTGGTCCCAGTGCTCAGGGCTCCACGGACACAGATGGGCTGCCTGGAAAAGCTTCAGAGACATTGAGCACACTGTTGCTGTTGGCCACTGGACCCTGATGGCTTTTAAAATGCCAGATTTTGTTGTAAAACATGCTCTCCGCAGTACTTTTTGTCAATCAGCAGCAGGCAGGAATCATCATGCATCTAAAATGACATGAAATATGAACATTGAATAGAGGCCAAATTTTATTTTACCGAGGGACACCGTGATTTGGAGTGAGACACATGTGCAAAGTGGGATTTGCTGACTTTGTGGCCAACTGCATATATTTCTTTTTGTGGGTTTGAGGTTGAGAACTGTGTTGCATCTCGGGTTGAAAATGTTTTATGGCTTTTGATGGAAGAACACTGTTTAAGCTTTGCTGTTGGCGTGTATGTTGCCCATTGCTTGTTTGCCAGGCTTTGCCTTTTTCACTCCTGTATTTCTTTCATTATTTGTAGGCTCATAGTTTGAGCTCTCTCCTCACTGTAATCGTTAATGGAAACCACGGGTAGCCACTATTGGTTTTTATTTGGAGACAGAAAAGGCAGAGGAACGCTCCAGAGTGGCGCTGAGACATATGGTATTGTTTTCTCCACAACAGAGCCTGCCAGTTCACAGGAACACATCTGCAGTGAGCAGCATGATTAGCTCTCAGTATCTCATCAAGAGAGAGAAGATCAAATCAGCCACCAAAGCATTTATCACATTAATATCAGCAGAGTTATTGCATGCTCATATTATCCATCAATTCATTTTGCACTTTCCATCACCCTCCTGTGTTTGCAACACCTCTTATTTTCCAAACAGCTTTTTGCAATTTCCCAGGCTAAGGGTGTTGCTCAGTGAAAATGCAGTGCTGTGATAATTGATCTCAAACATTTGGCAAACTGTCTCCCTTTTACTGCACATATGGCCATAATATGTTGATCCATATAGGCAGAAAGCGCCGGAAATATACTGTCAAAGGTTTTGGACCATGCAGGATACTCAGCACTGTAGATGTGCTTTTATTACCCTTGATAATGGAAAAAGTATCTTCGTCTTCTTCTTCTTCTTCTTCTTCTTTTGGCTGCTCTCTTTAGGGGTCGCCACAGCAGATCATCTACCTCCATTTCACCCTATCCCTATCCTCTTCTGTCACCTTCACTCCATCCATGAATCTTCTCTGTGGTCTTCCTCTTTTCCTCCTGCCTGACAGCTCCATATTCAACATCCTTTGCCCAATGTATCCACTATCTCTCCACTGCACATGTCCAAACCATCTCAACCTTACCTCTCTAACTTTGTCTCCAAAACACTTGACCTGAGCTGTCCCTCTGATATACTCATTTCTAATCCTGTCTGTTCTGGTCACTCTCAATGAAAATCTTAATGAAAAATGATAATGAAAAAGTATACTGCTTATAATTTTAAAAAAGGGCGTCGGAGCAAACATGCACAGTACAATACACAACCTAGTAAAGCCTGCAGTTCAAGTAACATGGCTGCCTGAATGTACACTGTAAAAAAAAATTCCTTAAAAAACAGAAAATGTATCAGTGATTTTTTACGGAAGTTTCTGTAAATGGTAAGTGGTAAAATTCAACATGTGGTTAAAAAAATATGAAAAAAGATCCATAAAAAAATTATATGGAAAATTCCTTCATTTTAAAATGGTACATTGTACTGTATTTTCACAGATTTCTTTTTTTACTGTGTACCATTACGAACATGAAAGCGTGTGTTTCAGTCCCAGTGGTCTGAAGCTAACTTATAACAACTGCCAAGTTTGAGGAATTCCTCTCAAGCCAAGGTAATCATGTCTTTAAACTTCCAAACATTAGAAGGGCGTCACAGCCAGGGCCATCTAGAGGTATGACTGGTTTTGGCAATAGATTGTTAAAAATGATGTGAAATCTTTTTTATATGATGAAGTTATGCTTTAGTTGGCATTGGCCTGCTTCTTTTCCTGTTTGGGCTGTGGTGTAAAGGTTGATTGGTCGATTGTTTGATTGATATGCGTTCATCAGACCAAATTGGAATTATTGGAATAGAATTATCTAACTAATAATATGGCTGGTTGTGTGGTACAGAACGTCCAAGAAGTTTGTGCTTTAGTTTTGGTGAGTGAAACTCTAGTACCTTAAGTTACTTAGCACTAATTAGCAGGTATGTGTGTCTCTGTGTTGCACCTGTACAGTCTATGGATGCAGCTTGCTAACCAAGCATGGTAGGATTAACGAATAACAGCACTTCACCAACTCAACCAAAAATGGCCACTTCTGGCTCCAGAAAAACAGGATGGTGAAAGCCAAATTGTTGATGTTGATCTTCAAAATGTGGAGTCCAGAAACCACGGTGGTTACATCATTCTTTTATATACAGTGTTTTAGATCTTTTTATAGAATTTCCTGATATGAGAATAAACAAAATTTATTAGCTGAAGTGTCCCGCTCTCTGTCGTTTCAATAGTGTGAGTTTAATAAGGCTTTTTTTTCCCTTCACTAGCACCAGCAACAAAACTAGCACCAGAGAACTGAATGACGGCTTATGTAAATAGTATGCAGTACAGTGTATTTATATTTATATATTCCATTTAAGAAACTGCACTTTGGATTCCAGCACTTTTTGGTCTGCCAGGCATGGCGAGAGAGACAGAGCGGGTAGAGAGAGTTTGTTAAAGCCCAGAGTGGGTGCCTTACTTCCCTGTTTCAAATTCCTGAGGTTTTCAGTGCTCTGAAAGGCCTGGAGCTAATTTGGCTTTCAGGCTTTCCCCCTGTAATTCTTTGTGACTAATTATGGTTGTATTCCCGCAATTAAACTGATAAACTCTGCTGAGCTTGGCAAGGATACCCCGGCCCCTCCTCGGCAGCTTAGGGCACCGCCTCTCTCCTCTTCACCATCTTTCTCTTTGTTGCTTCTTGCTGTAGTAAACACACTAAAAATAAAGTCAACCTGAATTCTTCGACAATGTCTGTCTCCTAGGCAGCAGTATTTACAGCCTCTGGTGACAATGCCAGGAACACTGAGAAGAGCGTCCAGAGGTCAGACAGATGCTGTGCATGCGGAGATTTGAAAAGTTATGTCTGAAAAGCCTAAACACTCCGAGGGATATTATTCTATTATCATTAAAGCATGATTGCAATTTAGGGACAACTTCATAAACTCATCACAAAAAGGTGGTCTTACGTATTTCTCTTGGATTAAAATGGATTTAATGTTTTAATTGGGCTTGCCAGCACTGTCTCAGCTCATGCATACAGATAGTATACCTTGGAGGAAAGAAAAACAAGCATGGAAATAAAATGAGGTGGGCCGTCTAGACTGTGTGCACGGACTCTTTTGGATTTTCGGTAGGTTTTCAGCACATGTGAATATTTATCTCTTTGAAATGAAGCACATGGACTAAACTCCATTAAGTGCCAAAGGTGGTCCCTCCTAAATGTGGCTACACCAGTCTTCCAGTCTTTTTTGTGACATACAGAAAGTTTGTGTTTTGTCTTTTTAATATGTAAATGGGCTTGCCTTCTAGGCTTTATGTCTTTGACTTTATCTGTCTGTCAAAGATTTGTGCCATCTCTGTTGCCTCATGTGGGCATTTTAAAGCACAGCTACATGTTTGTGATGATGCACTGTAATGCAGTACACTGTATAAACACTGGAAACCAGACACCTTATTGTGCAGAGGAACATGTGTAAAAATAAGCCAAGCATATTTGTAGAAGCTTTGCGATGACGTGAGAAGGACGGGTTTCAACGGTGTTTGAAGAGTAGTTTTAGTCTGTCTTTTACAGTTTGTATTTTTTGTGATGGAATAAAAATGAGCAACCTTTAAGTGCATATCATTCTCAACAAGTGGGTCACTTTTAGCTGAAATGTTTTTTATCTGAAATTGAGTTAGACATGAGTAAAACTGAACAAACTGAAGAAAACACATTATATAGAACTGGTAAAATCTTATCCCAGCAGTTCCTTTGTCCTCTAACACTCCTGTTTTTTTCTCCTCCTCAAGGTATCTTTGGACTCAGAGGTCTACTTTAAGCCGGAAAACTTCTCCCTCTTCACCCAGATACAGCAGGAGACCCTTCCCCATGGCAATGAGCACCTCCTCAACTGGGCCCAGAAGAAGTACAGGGCAGTCACCTCTTTCTCTGAGCTCAGGATGACTCAAGACATCTACATCAAAGTCGGAGAAGGTGTGCACCAGATTCCCAAAATTCCCAAACATAGCTCTGGGCCCCAAGGCACGCCTCCACCCCATTCCCCTTTAACTTTCATAACTTTACTTAGCTTTTGTGTTTTAGCCCAGGCTAGAGGTTTACATGCACTGCGCTAGGAAAAGAATTTCCTTCCCTCAAAAGACAGTCACCCTTTCACACTATTTAACAGGCCGCCTGTGGTATTTCTAAGTTTTGCCTGCTTACAGCCTTAAGAATTATTGGAGCCCAGGAGAAAAAAATCCAATACATTTTTAAATATATAGGCCAGTACTTTTTCTACTGCTCTTCATGTTGTTTTTATTTTACGAGACCAAAAATGATCTAATTTAAATTTGAGCATTTTCTGCCTTTCTCATGCTTATTTTAAATTGAATATCCTTTAGTCAGACAAAGCAAGTAATTCAAAAACACAAACAGATGTTTTTCACTCATTTCTCTGGCTAAAATACAGCAGTAACTCTGCAGTTACCTTCAGTGATGAGGCAAAAATGCCCTTTTAGGCTACGGTTGTTTTTGAGGCCATGTAAGATATGTGTTTTTGTGTTTGTATGTGCACAACTGTGTAATAATGTGTAGGTGAGGAGGAAATCAAGAAGTCAAAAGTTAT
>VUQI01003088.1:15756-29097 GCA_015106735.1 Paratilapia polleni | reverse complement strand
ATAAAAAATTGGAATAAAAAAAAAAAAAAAAAAAAAGGAAAAAAAAAAAAAAAAAAAAAAAAAAAAAAAACACAGCACTCACTGTTGAGATTGAAAAGATCCCTGCCTGCATTTTAAAACTGACCATACAGCTGGCTACAACAAAATAAGAAACACAGTTTAATAAATCATTGTAAAAGTAGAAAAATTTAAGTTTATCATCTTGTCCACATCTGTCTCCGCTTCACCAGACCTGCAGCCTCTCTCTCACACTGCTCTGCCTCAGTCTGCCGCCCTTTATCTCCTCTGCTTCTCAGGTCTGAAAGCCGTCCAATTCGGCTGCTCTGCTCTGGATTTCACCCTTTATTTGCACTGATTCATTCTCTACAAGTGTTGTTTAGTGTTGTGAACATCAACTACTTCAGCTGCTAGTAAGGGGAGGAGCTGTGTGCCTGCCTGTCTGCAGCGGTGCTGTGTGAAGTTGTGTGTCAATTGGAGGAAGCACAGATGACACAGTTGTTATTGATACTGTTTCAAATGAGTATTTAATTTGATAGTAATTTTTAGTATCAATTAGTATCAGACTGTTGATTTTTTTTTTTTGACAACGCTAGTATCAACCAGCCCCATGGCCATAATCGTAGACCTGGCATTTAAATGACTATTAATATTCATTTGACGAAATACAGTACAATGGTTTGTATGGAAATTCACAGAGCAAAAGTTTCTGTACTAACACAAATAATAAATAATCATGATCATGGTAAATATGATCATTATTATGCAGTGTTAACATGCTGAACATCAGCACTGTCATTCTAAGTTTGTTAGCATCCTGACATTAGCACTATTAGAGAGCTGCAAACATTAATATGCCTTGTCAAATCATTAAAATAGTTTGAAGTTATTTCAGCTGCATTTAAAAAACTTCCAAGAGAACACAAGCCCTCAATAACAGCTCTTGCACATATGACAGAAAAAGACAAAATACAAAAGCCTGCTGATTTGTGGAGCAAAGCTATCATGAAATATTGAACTATTGTTGAAAAATATAACAAGTAATGACTATTTTTAAATGACTTAAAAATTATCTATTTATGACTACATAAATTAGTCACTGTGAATACGGCACACTAACTGAATCATAGAGTTTGTTAAACCCAGCTGAAGAGTAAGCTGCAGCAGGATCTTCCTCTACAGTGGCTCAGAAAAAGAAGGTTGGCTGGGAAACTCTAGGAAACCACTTTTGTCCAATCCTGCCTGACTTGAACAGTCCCTCTCTTTTTCTGGATGAAGGGGGTCAAGAGTGGAAAGCAAAAATACAAAACAGGTAAAACAACAACGGGGAAAATTGATGTAGTCACGCATACTGCTGTGAGCTGTTGTGCCAGAGGAGTGCTTGCCACAGCAATACCAAGAGGATTATGGCTTTCTTAAGAGGAGCTCCACTCCAGATGAGAAAAAAAACAACTTGGACATCAAACGCGCTGAGGAGAGTGTCCAACCAATTTCCAAAAGTGCACATGTGACTGCTGTGCATTAGCGTGTGATATCCAATATCCCTGTGGCTTGTTTAGAAATCAAATATGAAATAATTTGGAAATTTATACAGTCCCTTTATCTGCCGCCAGGTCACTTTTAGGCCTTGCTTTCAACATCAAATCTTTCTTTCTGCGTTACTGAATATTTTCTCATCTGGTGTTTCATGTTAGTGATTGTCATATCTGAAATCTTTGAGAATTTTTGGTTTAAAGCAATGAAGGGTGAGACAGAGCGTGAACTTCACTGCTGTGAGTGCACTGAAAATAAACAAGTTTGCCCACAAAACATATAATATAAATATAAAACTAGGAATTAAGTAAAATAAAAAAATTTTAATAAAGAATAAGATAGCTGTGCTGGTTTGATATGTCCATCAGCTGCAAGAAAACTTTCTAAAGAGGGTTTAAGTATTTTATTACTTTACAGTGCAAAAAAAAAAAAAAAACGTGTAGTAAAGGTGGAAGAAGGCTGCTCAAATGAATCTGTCAATAGATCCTGATGAAGACTTCATCAGAGGCGATCACCCTGTAAGTGCAATGGCTGCGTTCCCAAAGACCACAGATTGGAAAACTCAATTGTGTTGTATTGATCCGGCCGGCCATTGGTGAACAAAGGCCTGACTGGAGCAGTCTGTCTGTGGCCACAAGCAATCTTCTTAAATAAAGTCTAAATGCAGGCTCTACACTTCAACTCAATCTCCAGGGCTTGAGGAGCCAAGTAAAATAAATAAATACGGCTGCGACCAGGGTGAGGCAATCATTCTATAACTAGGTTGACCTCTGGCTGACATTGACCAAAGTAAGAAGAAAAAAAAAACGATTAAAGTGGTTCACTCAGCCGTGCATGTTGGGGCTGGGTTTGCTGGATACAAGTCCTGATTTAGGAGTACATACAAGTCCAACTCTAGAGTTAAGCTTAATTGGTGAGAAAAAAAAAAGCTTTGTGAAATGAGCCCATTACAATTCACCATGAGCCTAATCCTATCTACCTTTACTGTGCTGGAGCCCCATCTTTCTGCTCGCAGCTGTAGTGAGAGTATCCAGCCATGTGTGGATTACCTCTCCAAATGACCCCGGCAAAGAAAGGGAGGGGAGCCAGGGGTGAACCTTTGCCCCCAAGAGAGCATGTCAGGGTGAGGCAAGCTCTCCACAAAACAGAAGCCATCTTTAACACATGCACATGTATTGGCATTGGAGCAGAAAAGCTTAGAACACAGAGCAACTATAGAAGATGAATCTGAGCTGCAGACAGACTTACTGACAGGACACAAAAAAAAAAGAAGAAAAAATAAAACACAAACTATCTACACAGAATCATGCTATCTCTATTTAAAACATAGAAACTATTTCACTGTGCAGTCTCAAAAATCTTTGTAAGGCTTTCTAAGCAGAGTCATGGAGTTACGCAAACAGGCCCCACAATCACGGTCTGCAGGAGCTGAGCACTAGAAGGAAATATCAAGTCGTTTTAATGGCTCATACATCAAAGCACAGGAGGATTACATTCTTACAGCACTCACAGTGGAGCTCACTAACTTCTATGTCTTATAAAAGCAAGTTAAAGGGCAGACTGCATTATTGTGGAAATAATACAAGAATGTTGCGAACACCTAATGGAGATATATCTCTTCAAAACTGATGCATTTTAACTGGCAGATGGAGGAACAAACTACCTGCGAACATCCCGTCTTCACAACTTTGGACTCGCCCAACCTAACACAGAGCTATAGCTGATGTTTACTGTACATTTACTGTACTTTTATGGCAAAGGGGACTCCAAACTAACTGGCATCATGTCAAAAAAAGTCTGGTGTGGCTGCATTTTGTTGAAACAGGTGTGCAAAAAGCCAACTGAAAACTTTGCAGCAATTTGCACATCACACCTCAACTGATAAGGCATATCAGATAAAAACATGAAGCTAACTTGTCTGTGTTATGGTGTCCTGTGAGCTTCCGGATTTAACAATTAGGTTTTAAGTGTGAACGTATCATACTTTTACTAAGTCTGGTCTAATAACAGTGTTATAATGGCACAGTCCAGCCACAGCTTCACTCGGGTCCAGTGTCTGTCAGTAGAAGCAGCCGCAGGTCAAGCTGTTCCTCGCTCACCTAAATGAAAAAATAGCTCACAATATGTTGTTATGATTACAGTTTAAATTAACAAAGTTTAAATTAATGTAATATGCTCCCAATACTAGCTTTATATGTCTATTTTCAATTCATTTAGGCTAGCAAGTAAAATCAGACTTCAGTCTTTTTTCATATGATAACCATTATCAAAGACCCACTTTAGTTTTAGTACAACAGCAGTTTGTAACATTTTAAGTTCTGCACCTGATATTTCAGTGACAGATACATACTGTGTGTACTGGGTGTTGCGCTCAGCTTCAGGTTGTAGTTACAGCCTGTGCACATTTTTCAGGCCATCACTAGATATAATTTCTGTTTATCACATCATGTGATGATGACTAATGTCGTTCCTTTTAAAATTCTGAACTTTAACTGAGCCTCTAACCAAAAGACTGCCAAATGGAATCTGGATTTATGAGGAGGAAGTTATGTGATCTTAAGATGTGAACTTTATACTGAACTGGAGTGCGACTGCCAGTCATATCTACAATTTGTTCATTTCCGAACTGATACACTATGAAACTAAACAAGCCAGGGGAGACTCTGTGTGTCTCGCTATACAAACAAAAAGCCAATTTTCCAAACTCTGCAGCCATTTGGATGTATGCATCAGTGTGTGCTGTGTGTTTGTATGATGGATTGGAGGGACT
Source organism: Paratilapia polleni (assembly GCA_015106735.1). Lineage (NCBI taxonomy): Eukaryota > Metazoa > Chordata > Actinopteri > Cichliformes > Cichlidae > Paratilapia > Paratilapia polleni. Next base: position 24,797 of record VUQI01003088.1, on the reverse strand, counting down.
GCAACAGTAATTACGATCAAGCTATAGTGGTGCTGAAGGAAGGGAAGGAGTTTTCCACAAAGAAATACAAACAGTGCAGCCACCGGGTCTCCCAACTCATTTGTTGTTTATTCATTAAAAAAATTAATAAATCATAAAGGGAGGAGAACTGAATGTGCCAAGTGCAATGTGTCACACATTATATATCATTCAGCTGCACTATCTCCTACTTTTTCTACTAGACTTCAGACATCAGACCATCAGATTCAAAGTATGTCATGCAAAAAAAAACAAAACAAAAAAAAAAAACTTCCATCATTCACAGTACCTAATTTTTAATAACAGTACATTCGTATTGTTTGTATTATTGGATGTATATATGTAATGTAGCTCTTATTGGCTGTTGGGGCTAATGAAATAAATTCTGATATGTTTCCCTGTTTGCATCCGTTTCTTACAGCTGGTTTGAAAGCTGCCATTTAAACACTGGAGTTGAAAACAAAATGATCCAAAATAAATAAATAAATAAAAATGTATAACCACTCACAGATGATGTGAAAATATCATGCATATTTTATAAGCTTATATCACATCAGGAATGACTCAAGGATATGACAAAGAGTCCAAGTTGTTAACCTGATCTCTAGACTCATCAAGTCTCAATCTAATTGAGCATCCACAGGATGCAACCAACTGCTGCCAAAACCCCAGTGCCAGACACCACAGGACACCTCTATCCAGAGGTGCCGGGTCCATGCCCTGACAGGTCTGAGCTGTTTTAGCAACATGAGGGGTACCTAAACAATATTAGGCAGGCGGTTTTAATGTTATATGAGATATCTACTGTATAAGATAATTTTAGCCTCTTGCATCTACCCATTTATTATTTTATCACGTATGATAGAAATGCTCACTGTTTACTTATTTGTTGTTAATGTCACCAACACAAATAACCTTTTCTGAAAAATCTGGCTCAGTACAGGGCTGCATGACCTTCGAACAAAAACTGAGTTGCCCACGTGCCCATGTAGCTAACCAGTGACTTAGCAGGTTCGTGTCATGGTCACATCTTTAAAGTGGTCGTCTCGTCCACATATAAAGCGATTTGTAGCTGATGGCTATCATTGCATAGTCAACCCTTTAATGTTTTTACCACCCCCCTTCATAAGTCAGTGGTATCCTTTGCTTTAACTAGTAGTTGCTTCAATTACTTCACCTCAAAGTTGAGATAAGTTTAACTTAGTATCCGGCCACATTGCTAACTTTATTTTTCTGCTCTTTTGGCTACAAGTGGATGAATTTCATTGACATTCCATGGTCTTGGGTTGCCATGTTACTGTTAGTAAGAGCTCACTTATATGATTTATACTTATTAAAAGTGACTTTATATCTCTCTGTAAAGAACATGTCTGTACTATACGGGCAGAAACTGCATAATGCCATTACAGAACGTTGGTGTTGTGAAATCTGCATATGACTAAACTGATCAATGTTGAGCAATGTAGCTGTGGGGGCTCTGCCATATCAAGGCATCAAAATAAATCCATCAATGTGCTGACAATAGCAAAAATCAAAAAAAATGTATCCAGTGGTTACATTTCTGAGGCATCACCACAACATGTGTGCACAGCACATACACACAGATGTCGGTGCTGATTCAATTTACAAGCTTTCAGTGAAAATGGACAAAACAGACACCTTCTATAAAAGGTCCAACAGTGGCAGGTAAAGGAGGAGCAGAAGATAAAGGGGGGTAGAATCCCCCTTTTTGACCGACGCAGTGGCCCAAAACCAGACACTGATGGTTATTGATCTGGGACCTCTTCTGCTGCTAAAATTAGGAGTCAGGGTCCTTGACTGCAATGCCGAGGCTCCTCGTGCTTAGGTGAAAGGCGACGCTTTAACAAGACCAACAAAGCTAAATGAAATCCAGGGAGAATTCTGCTGTTCATCTGTTCAACAGACTCTTGCACAACAGCATTCTTATCCATATGTCGGGAGAAGTTTGATAAATGTCAGTTCTCCTTAGCCCTCAACCCCCACCCTTATGTCATTCATTCTTCTCCTTGCCCTCAGTCCCTGTATTCTCCTCAATAAGACTGACACTTTTAGAAGGGTGCAATTAGGGTGGAACAAATGCTATGGAGTTCCATATAGTCATTTCATAGGGCCACAGTGGTATTTTACAGATGTTTGGAACAATGAGTGTTCGCAACCTAAACAGGCAATTTGAAAGCCCCGGAGAAATTAAACTTTTCCAAATGCTTGGTAGAATGGCTGCAATGGCTACTGTAGGGGAGCATTTTCTTAAGGGCTACATGGAATATACTCTGCATTTCTATTTACAAGAGTAATCTTACTGGGTTGCTAAGTGCACAAAAAAAAAGCGGTACAAGTAGAGACCCAACAATCTCAAAGCTTCTAATCCATCACCAAGTCAGTTTTTTTTTTTTTGGTTTTTTTTTTTTTGTTTTTTTTTTTTTTTTTGGGGGGGGGGGCTACTTTGTAACATTTTGCTACTTTATTTTAGCACCAAGCGTGTATTCAGGGAATAACAGCTTGGCAGTGGGAGGGATATGTTAATAGCCCGACCCATTTTCTGTGCTGCACTGTGAGCAGATATCTTAAAGTTATCTAAACTCAGACGTACGCTCCATCTAGGGAGAATTTCTTCGACTGTGGCTGCTTGCTAGGCAGTTTTGTGTGGTACCAATTCAGAATATGCGTTGAAATTGGCATTAAAGGTGGTGCCGGATGCAGGAATAAAATGTAAGAAAGCGCACAGAAAGGAGGTTTGTTTTATTATTTTGCACCGCTGCTTTTATTGGCGTGTTTGCCATATGTTTAAAAAATATCAAATATGCACCATGTAGCGGTGATCCATCACTGGCAGATTATTGAGCTTGTAACTAACAGTGTGAAAGTTGTTTTTAAACACTGTACAGTACGCTTTAAGCTCTCCCTCCTTTCTGTCTTTCTTTTGTGATCTGTGGTTAAAATGATTAAATTCACATGCCCATTTTACTCCAGCTATTTATCATACAGCAGCAGGAGACTTTTACAGGAAAGATTCAGCCGACCTACTTAATCTACCACCAGCCCTTCAGTTATTGTTCTGCTTCTTGATGTGACTGTACAGGATGAAACTGAACCCTGCTGTATGTGATATCAGTAGTCGCCACACCCTGCCATTCTGCGCACTAGAAACACTCATTATAGATTCAGCCTGCGAGGGATGGAGAGGTGGATGAAGGGAGAGGGAAAGATGGGCCGAGAGATCTGGCGGGAGATGTGAAGCAGAACGCCTCATTCAGTCTCTTCCTCCTTTTTTTTTTTTTCTCGTCTCCACAGCTTTCATTTAACATTCTGGAAATCTTTTTTCTCACTCTCTCTCAGCTTCTTGGCTGCTGCTGCTTTTCTTTTTTTTTTCCCCCCTTCCCATATGTGATGAAAGGCATGCCCTACCCCCATCCAACCTCCCTCCACTTCCCCACTGCGTCTCCCCCTCCTTTCCTGCCCCTTCCAGTGCTCCCCTCCTCTTTTCTCCTCTTCTCCAATACATTCAGTGCTGGCACAGGCAAATGGCTAGACTTGGAAGAGATACTCGCCACTACAGAGCCTTCCTGGTGTGAACAGGGAGAGGGAGAGGAGGTTAGTTTTGTTGCAGTGAGTGAGTGAGCGAGCACAGGTATGAGAAGAGCCCGGCGGTGAAGATTATTTTTCGGACGTGCGCCTCCCACTCCTTTCTAATATGAGGACGAGATTACCCTTTCGCTGCCCTCATCATGCTTTTCAGTGTTTTCTCATCACATCTGCAGCACAGTGCAATAAACAGACAAAAGCAAGTGAGGAGCGAGAGGGTGGATTGATTGCTTTGGGGGAGGGGGGGGGTGACATTAGGGGGAGCCAAGAGGCACCAGTTGCCGCATTGCCACTGCTGAACAACTTCCAGACATGATGGAGGGGTGCGGACATTTCTGTGCAGTGCCACTCTTAAGCTGAATGACCCATTCACAGATTAAAAGCTCTTTAGGAAAGGGGAGCAGCAGGTAGCCGAAGCTTATCTGTATTTATCTTTTTCTGTTGTCTTGCTCTTGTTTAAATTTGCAGCAGCTGATGAGGGGGGAAAAAAAAAGGGGATGTTACCTCACCTGTTCAAACTGCAGCTTCTCCACTTTAAGTAGGCAAGCAAATGCAGAGCAGGATCTGGGAGCAGAGGCAGCTGTCACGCTTTCGGGAGACCGATGGGGCGAAGCCGACTAAATATTTCATAATCTTACCTGACTCAACCTTTTAGATCTTTTTTTTTTTTTTTCTCTACAGTTGGCTGAATTATTAAGGAATCTCCCATCCTAAAATCATCCGTTTCCAGCTCTGTGCATTTGTGCAGTAGTTTTAGTGGTTTACTTTCATCAGTAACATTATCCGGCTTCAGTTACACGGGTAGGATAGGACAAAACGATCTCAGTTGTGTGAATATTGGGTTTTCAAGTTTAATTTGTCTGTGTTTCAGTGTAGTATGTATTCTGATGCACACGTAGGGAGTTAAACTACCAAATGGTCTTAATCATACTTCTTTTTCATGCACATCTTAAAGGTGTAGACCACTTGCCTCCTGGTTTATGGACCTGCATTGGTTTTTGCTTGTATAGCTCTCTGCAGAGGGAAGGATTCAGCCAACAAGGAGACCATGAAAAAAAGCTTCTGCAGAGTTTTCAGCAAGCACAAAGTGCATGACTTATGTGCAATAAGCTCCTCCCTGACTGGCTGAAAAGACCATAGCAGAGTTCACCGTAGAGAGGAAGAAGTGCAAAAGAAAACAAAGATTGATGACTCGCCAAAAAAAAACACAAACATAAGCTGCAGTGGACAGTTCTAATTATTTTTTAGCAATTTGTAAACCAATTCAAAGAAGTTCTTGACATGTTATGACCTCTTGTCTTCTCCTCAGCAACGGGTTAAGCCAAAGCATAGACTGTATATAAAAGATGGATGTAGCCCCTGTGATGTCACCGATCAGTTTCTAGACTCTGCATTGGAAAGCCTGAAAATTTTGGCTGCTGCCCTTCTGGAGTTTTTTTTTTTTTCTTTTCTTTAGAGATACAAAAGGCAAGATTTAATAGCTTTGATCTCAAACTTTTCAATTAAACCTTACCTCATAATATTGCACTGTGAAAGCTGATCAGAGTGATCAGAGTGCGCTCCTTCGGGATGATAATGCCGCCTTCATGGGACATGTACAGTCACTCATGATAACCATTTGAAGCATACACTGTCAATCCAAGTGAACACCTATGGGAGATTTTTAGAGTGGCGTGTTACAGAGCACCACCGCCATGATTAGAAACACCAAATGAGGACATATTTTTAAAGGAAAACCCAAACAGAGTTCTAGAGAGTTGGTGAATTGATGCCACGGATCACTGAAACTGCTCTGGTGGAACATGTTGGTGCAACACCTTAATGAAAGACTCGATATTAGTTTTTCCTTTAATTTGTCTTATCTTAAATCTGTGACGGGCAGATTGGCTCTATGGAAGGATTTTCTGATGCTCTTTCGCTTGCAGGTTGCATACAAAATATGTAACTTACGTGAGTGTAGTTGAGCCTGTTTATTTTGTGTAGAAGTGTGCATACTACGAGCAGTGAAATGATTTGAAGCAGGCTAATATTGCTGTTTCTGGATGCCGCTCAGTCATAAAAAAAACAAAACAAACAAAAAAAAAAACCAAAGTCAGAGAAAGCAGCACATCAGTCATCCAGATTAAAGACTTTTCACACTCGTCTTCCCACCGTAAGCTGACCTAGCATGCCAACCCTGGTCCAGTTTTAATCTACACCTTCACATCCATTCCTTACAGTCTGTTTCCCCCTTGTTCTCTCTGTTTGTACCTGTTTTCCTCCCCCCCCGGTCCCCCTCTCTCTCTTACTGGGGATTTAACATTCTTTCCGCTTGGCAGTCACTGTGTATTAACTGGGGCTTTTGTCACACAGTACCCCTTGTCCATTTCCGAACACCATGTACTACCTCTCGCCTTCTTTTTTTTTTAAATTTTTCGCACACTCACTCAGTCTTAGACTTCGTTTCATCAATCTGTTTGCTGTCTTTTGCTCCACTGTCCTTTCTTTCAGCTCCCCCCCACCTCCTCCTTCCAATTCTTCCACATGCCATCCCTCCCTCAGTCTTCCCCTCTTATTTTGCTAAGAAGCTTGAGCCGTGCGATTTGTTTTCCGTGGCAGCTCTTTGAACTTTCACTGCGAGCCTGTTGCTCAGCAAATGTGGAACATGGACAATAAAAAAAAAATATATATAAATAAATAAATAACAAAAACTCCAGAGGACACACAGGGCGGCTGTCTTTTGTGCTCCCTTCCTGCATGAGGAAATATGGGAATTTTCCATGACATGTTAAAATCCAGATCCAGGTTCTGCAGGCTGAGATGTTGGCTCATGTGATTGTGAAATGAACATGAAACTGCTGTTTGAATACTTCAGGAAACACTCACCTCTTTCCTGTCTTGAGGAAATGACACATCATAGAGCTACGATCTCTCAGGTTGATGATGTCCTTTCACTGTTTCAATCCAAATTTAAATACTCACATGGTGAAAAAGACCGGATGACTTAGGCCTGCTTTCGCACTCAGATTTATCAGGGGTTGACAAAAAGCTGAACTAAACCCTCATTAAATTGCATGTGCATCACCCTGGCAGTAGAGAGGTGCCCACCGAGTTTCCAACAAGGCCAGGCATTGATTGATTCATTCATTCATTCACTTCTGTTCTTTTTGGGGAAAAAGCTGAGAGTTGCACAGGACGTGTAGGGAGTGTTAAACACGACCCCCTCCCATGTAAATTAACACACTTTCTTTTCACTGTTTAAACAGAAAAATGGTCGTTGGAGGAAATGAAAGGATAAAGGAGGAGGGATTGAAGGAGGGGGGTCATGGGAAGAAAGAGGGAGGAGGAAGGGCTATGACACGTGACTTTGTCCATTCACATATCTCAAGAGGTGTGGCAACAGTCGGTGGTAGCAACCGGGCAAAGTCCCAGGACTCTGTGTGTGTGTTTGTGTGGGCACAGTTGAATGAGCAGCTTGTGTATCTGGCAAAAGACCCTGGCACCAGGGAGGACTGCTCACAGGAATTCTGCCTGTAAAATGTTTGTGTGCGCTTTAAAATATGCGGCCGCTTGACCGGACGCTTTCCTCTGATGTTCGTTTGAGCCTTTAGGATGTTGTTTTGTCATGCGAGGAGAAGTGGGGAAAGAGGCCTCCAGAAATTCTTGGTGAACTTCTATTCGAGAGAAGCTCGCTCATTCAGAAAAGGATGTACTCGCTCGCCTTGCTTGTCTTTACCTGTTTCTCACTTTGTCATACTTCTTTCTCACTCTCTAAGGTCCAGTTCTTACTGTTCAGTTTTCTCTGGGTCAGCTTCATTCACTAAAAAAAAAAAAAAAAAAATCACTTAAACTGGTAGAACTGGACTGGGGTGGTTTCGGTCCATTTTGAAATTCCCACAAATCTCCAAAGAGGCTGAAAGAAAAACAATGAGTGTTGGTCAGCGTCATAATGGATAAAATAGCCCACATGCCTGTGGTCTTAACAGTCACATGAAATGATTTCTGAGCCTGTTGTTTGTGTTTTTGATGTGGATTTTGTGAAAGTAGTCCAAAGGGCCTTTGTTCAGAGAGAATTTTTGTTTTCAGAGCAAATCTTTTCCTCCTTTCATTTTCCCCCCCCCTGTTATCCATCTGTTTATTCTCCTCACACTTTCTTCTTCTCCTTCCTCCCCTTTGCTCCTTCTTGGGCTTTCATTACTTCGCTTTTCCTGCACACTCTCTCTAATCTCAACCACCTTGCTGCTGCCAGGATTTCGTCGACCTTGAATGTTGCTCTTCAAGGTTAAAGTTTACTTGACCGTCTGAACAGAAGAAACACAGTCTATAATTTTGAAAGAGAGAAAGAAAACGGTTCGATGCATATGAGATGCACAAGTGGCATAATTTGCCATGTTTTTCGGTGAAATGAGAAATGGATTGCATTGGGCCTCAGAGGCCTCAAAGTAGCATCTTGTACATTATGTTTGCAGCTGTGCGTTGAGCCAAATCGACATCAGAAAATATGCAGACAGTGATGTCTTGTACAATACCAGGATGGCCTTAATCCTGTTAATACCTCCGACTCTGTGCTTTGATTTGATTTCATGTCCTCGAAGTGAGAAAAGGCAGCATGGGAAAAAAATCACAGCAGGCATCTATAAATGTGAGAAATTGGATGTCTCAGAATCGCCTAACTCTGTTGCCCCTTCTAAGACCAGGAAGATGAGCTGTCACAACATTGTGCAGTAAGTGCAGGTGTAGCACACCTCAGCATGTTAATTTAAAATGTCTGAGTAGCAGTTTGTAAAGTGACAGGTACAGCGCTGTCATGGGGGATACAGTCATTTCTGTACAGTTAGTAAGACAGGGGGCCGGGTAAAATCCCTTACAGGATTTCGTTATGCGTCACCCATGTCTAAGAGGACCACAGTGAGTTCACTGGTGTTAAGTGATACAACTGATCAAATGGGACTTTCCCTTAAACACACACAGGCAGTTGTTTCAACAGTAATAGATCAAAGACGGAAGGAAGAAATGTCAGACAAGTGTGGCTGACTTTAAGGCCACGTGTTGGTGCTGAACTACAGAAGGATTAACACCGTTTTATCTTTAGTCAAAACAAATGCCTTTAGATGCTGAACACTATCAATAGCAATGAACCTTTTACAGAATGGATTAAATGGGATGCTGTGAGATACCCGAGTGTCATTTGGATTAAGTATAAACTTGCCAGTTCAAGGCTGTGATTGAGTAGACGGTGCTTAAAAAAAAACAAAAAAAAAACATGCTGCGTTGGCTGAGGCACACAATGAGAAATCAGTTGACCGAGCTTTGAGATGTGGGTAACTTCACTTTTCAATCTGCTCTGTCTTTTAAAAGAAATGTCAAGAGCAGACGCAGGGGAGCAGTGCAGTGGCTCCAGCTTGACTGTTGCTTGTCAGATGTAAAGAGCTGTTTTTTGT
>VUQI01003086.1:0-10272 GCA_015106735.1 Paratilapia polleni | reverse complement strand
CTCCTACACCTTCATCAACCCACCTACCCCCTCCAATAAACCCTCTCCACCTCCTCAATACCCCATCGCTACCCATCCGATGCAAACCCCACCCAAACGCGCACAAACACATACACAAATGGACTCACGTACACACACTCAGAGCAGTCGCCATTAAGAATGACGGCTCATCGTGTGTAAGCGGCGAATTGCCACTGTCATCCAGTGGAGCCCGAGAAGAACTGCAGTGTGACGTCACGGCGGACGCCGGGCTCGCTGGTTGGTGGAGCATATTTACGTGTGTGTGATTCTGTGCATGTGGTTGGGATGGGGGAGACAGAGGAATACAATTTGGTGAGTGGGTGGACCCATTGGGCCTTGCTGCATCACTGAACCAGGAAAATGAATGAGAGCCTACATTAGGTGTCACCCCTTCCTCTCCTATTGGCCTCTGCTAATTTTCCTTCCTTTTTTCTCTTATTCTCTTCTCCTTTTAGCCCCCAAGGCAAAGAAAAACAGTAGAAACTGCAAGAACTAACTGAGTGTTTGACAGTATGTTGCAGGGCTCCTTGACTGTATTCAGTGATTTAAATTGGCTGAAGAAGAAACAAATGTTTTTAAATTGATTAAATGGTAAGAAATCCATTCAAAATTCAGTTAAGCAGCCTGATGCTGGTGCCAGAAATTTTGTGCATTTGAATTTCCACAAGAGCAAAACAGCACCACCCAATGGGAGTTTTTCATGGCCACAGTTGGAGAGAGGAACGCCTGACTGAGGGGTGTTACTAGGGCAGAAAAGAACATGAACATACTACACGACGAGTTGTCAAGTTGACAGGATACAAGCATGCATGATGCTTTACAGTGACAGTGACTCAGTGATTTACCTCAGTGAGGGGGGAAAAAAGTAGTCAGTCTCTGAAAAACATAGTCTCGGTTTTTTTATATCTCTGCAAGCAATTTTTTGACTAAAAGGCACACAGTTTTTACAGTGCAGCTGTTATTGGTGAACTGATTTTCAAATATTGCTCTTACTCTATAGTAGACATTTAAACATGTTGATTCTCAGATGCATTATCATGCCAGGCCTATAGTGAGAAAGTGTAAAATACAATAATTCAGTTCAGTTTCATCAACATAGTGCAAATGCAAAGATGTTCCATTCAAAGTAGTGTTCTTATGATTGCATTGACATATTCTTCCATGGTCCTTCATAACAATTACTCATTATTTATATAGACTCAGACATAAAAATACAGGAAAGTCTTAATTACACACTTTTAGCTAAATATTAGTCAATTATGTTGCTTTTGATATATTGAAATAATGTGATATATTGCTGGTGACATTATGTCAGCACTTAGAATGCCTTCAATAGCTGTTAATTGCTCCAATGTTATTTCTTTACTTAGAGCTGATCTAATCAAAGTAGTTTATTTTCAGTCATGTGAAAAAGAACATTTTCATAGTATTCTATGCAGTCCTGTGAAAAACTAAGCACACCGCATGAAGGTGGCTTGTAGAGCCACCTTCAGCAGCAATAATCATTTTCTGTATGACTTTATCGGTCTCTTATATTGTTGCAGAGGGATTTTGACCCGCTCTTCTTTACAGCATTGCTTCAGTTCATTGAGGTTTCCAGGCAAATGCAGGTTTCAAATCTGCCATAGGAGGTTTGAAACCTGCCACAGCATTTCAATCGGGTTGAGGTGTGGACTTTGACTGGTCCTTTGCAGCACCTTGATTGTTTTTTTTTTTTTCAGTCATTCTGTTGTACTTGGGATCATTGTGATGTTGCACAACCCAGTTTTGACCAAGCTTTAGTTGTTGGACAGATGGCCTCACATTTTGGTACGCAGAGGAGTTCATGGTCAACTCAGTGACTGCAAAGTGCCCAGGTCCTGTGGGTGCAAAACAAGCCCAAACCATCACCCCTCCACCACCGTGCTTGACAGTTGGTATGAGGTGTTTGTGCTGATATGTTGTGTTTGATTTTGCCAAGTGTGGTGTTGTGCTATGACCAAACATTTGGTATCATCCGTCCAAAGAACTTTGTTCCAGAAGTCTTGTGGTTTGTTCAGATCCAACTTTGCACACCTAAGCTGTGCTGCCATGTTCTTTTTAGAGAGAAGAGGCTTTCTTATGGCAACCCTTCAGAATAAGCCAAACTTCAGTCTTTTGTACTGTCAAGAACTTTAACATTTAACATGCTAACTGAGGCCTGCAGAGTCTAAGATGTAGCTCTTGGGTTTTGAGTAATATTTCTGAGCATTGCATTCTCTGACCTTTGGGTGAATTTGCTGGGACATCCACTCCTGGGAAGGTGTAGCACACACCTGAATGCTCCAGACCAGCAAACTGCTAAAACTTCTGCTTTCATAGAGGTGCTCACACTTGCTGAAGATCAGTTAATCAAGTACATTTCATTAGCAGCACCTGGCTGTTACTTACCCTCTTAATTCCTATGGAAGCAGTAAGGGTGTACTTATTTTTTCACAGGGCTGCATAGAGTCCTGTGTAAATCACATGACTGTATACCATCTTCCAGTTCCACAGTGAAATCCAGTGCCTTAGTACAATGGTATCTTTAGGCTAATTGTTTTGGCTTCAACAACATCAAAACATACAGCAAAATGAAAAGCTTATATGAAATGGCAACAAAGGATGCTGTCAATGTGCAGGAAGAAAGAGACATAATCCACAGAAACCAGAGCAAGCTAAGCCATTACAAACAGTGACAGTATCTTTTTAATCACTCATCACATATTTAGTACTAAGGATAATGTGTCATTTACCTACACTGTTTAATTCTTCTTTAACAGTGGTAAGAGTGCTCCTTTCTTCATGGTCCTGGATTTTGAGTTTCTAGTGGATTCTTGTGTATTCTATTGGGTTTCATCGTTGTTGTTGTTATGCTCTTTTGATTATTGTTAGGTTGAGGGTTTGTTTCCTGTTTTGATTTCATTTCATTTCATTTCATGCATTAATTCCTGTTGTATTCTTGTTACTGTCAAGTGTTTATGGAGTTGAATCCTTGTTAAGATGATTTACTGTTCTAGCATGGGTTTTAAATCCTTGTTTTTTTCACTCACCTTTAATTCCTATTTTGAGTTTGTTATTTGTGTTTAGTTCCCTCAGTGTCTCGTCTGTGTTACCACCTGTATTAGTTCATTCATGCTTCAGTGTTTCCTTGTTTCAGTTATGTCTATTGCTCATTTCCTGTTTTACTTTGATAGTTAGTTATCTCTTGTGTCTTGTTCCAGTTTTTACTTCCTCCTCTGTGATTGTCTTGTGTTTTGTTATTTTTGTACTTTGTAGGATTTCTTTTGGATTAGTTGCCTTTTTATGCATCCTGGTATGCATTTGGGTCTGCTTTTAAACTAAACTGTAACACGTTTAAGGCAGTGGGACAGTCACAGAGGAATGCTGGAGTTTTAACTTCTTCTTCTTCTCTATCATAATAAGTTGTCACAACTGTAACATCAACCCCCTGTAATATCCAGTAAGTGGTAGGGTGAAACAGGCTGAACACTGTTTTACCCTGTTAGTGTTTAACTGTAGGCATGTGAATTCACACTTTGAGCAAAAATAAATAAATGAATAAAGAAATGTTCCTTTGACACAGTAAATATCTGTGATGCTACACTGACCAGCTTGATTTTTGGCTCAGTTTGTAGTTTCCTGGCAGAGTGCACACCTCTTTAGTGGGTTAGGGGGGTGGAGAGATCACTTGTAGCACTGCTGCTACATAGGGTGCATGTCCACTTTCACAGACAGGGAGCAAGGGTGGCAGACATAGCCCTAGTTATTGATTATTACTCTGGTAATTGTTTGATTACTTTCATCCTCCTTCACATTGTCTGAAGGGAATGCCCTGTACAAACATCATTTAGTTTAGGACTGAGTTCTGTTTTCTGCCAAATTTAATTTCAGTATGGAAGATTTAGCACCAGAAAGCACATGTAGAGGAGTAAATGATCAGTTCAAAACAGATGAATTGCCTTCTCCTGCTGCTCTCAGTGTTGACTCATCCTGCAGATCCTGCCTAAAAAGCATCAAGTGCTGGATACCTTTGGACTACAAGCATGAAATGGTTCAGCTTCTAAAACTTGCGGGACCCGTGGTAAGAATGTGTTTAGTAGAAACAGTTGACAAAATTTTACCCAGCCATTCTGAACAAATCTAAAGGTGCTAAGCTACTGCAATTACACTGAGAATGAGTGTGAGTCTTAATAGATGAAGGAACAGCTGCCTAATTATTATTGTATATTTAGTAGTTTGCAGTCTAGGTCACACATTGTCATGATGAAAATGAATATTTCAAGTTTGTTACTTTAACATGGGATTTATTTTAGACCAGTGAATATTTTTAATGTGCCACCTGCTTTATTATAACAGTAATGAACAGGGTAATTGCTTCAAACCACTGGGGCTTACTGGAAAAATAACTGGCTGATGGTGATAAAAGTACTGTAATGATAGCATTTTAACTAAAACTGGTTTCACCCTTTCACTGACCTAAGATACAGTGTACTGTATGCTTTAGAGAAGTGGCTCTCAGACTGTGGGGTGGGCCCCCTGGTGGGGCATAGAACCACTACAGGGGGATGTAGATGACTTGGAGTAAAATATGGACTGAAACTAAGTTAAATGAATATGACTGATTTAGACAAAATAAGCCAAATATACATATTAATACTGCAATACTGTTATTATGCTGGCCTTTATTTTACTAAACTTCAATCTGGATCTTTTTTTAATGTTAATGATAGAAAATGTAAGAAGCTATTCCACATATTGCAGCTATAATTTTTTTAAATTCCAAACTTGTGCAGCCTCATGTTGACCACTTTGGACATATAATTGCACTGCTCAAAAAACAGGTGCACTGGAGAGACAACAACAAGACAACCCCCAAAACTGAATGTTTTGCAGGTGGTGGCAGCAGACCATTGTTCACTCCTTATCCCTCCTGACTGATTTTTCTTTTGTAGTTTTTGCTTTTTGTTAGTGTCCTTGTCACTACTGGTAGCATGAGATGCTACCTGCAACCAAAAACGGTTGCACAGGTAGTCCAGGTGGTCCAGGAATGGCACATCCATACGCGCCATCACAAGAAGGTTTGCTGTGTTTCCCACCACAATCTCAAGAGTGCGTAATATTGTAGGGTCTTTACCCTACAATATAAAGCGCCTTGAGGCGACTGTTGTTGTGATTCAGCGCTATATAAATAAAATTGAATTGAAACTGAAATTGAATTGAATTGAAGAGTGTGGAGGAGATACCAGGAGTTGAGTACTGCTAGAGCCCTACAAAACGACCTCCAGCAGGCCACTCATGCATAATTCTGACCAAACTGTCAGAAGCAGACTCCATGAGGGTGTGCTCACAGCCCAGTGCTGTGCAGCTTGATTGGCATTCGCCAGAGAACACAAGAACTGGCAGGTCTGCCAGTGCCCTGTTCTCTTCACAGATGATGCTGCAGGCATCATATCATTTGCCACGGAGTCTACAGACCCTTTTACACCTGTCACATATGTTCAGTGTGAACCTGCTCTCATCTGTGAATAGAACAGAGGTCATTGGCAGACTTGCCAGTTCTGGTGTTCTCAGGCGAATGCCAATCGACCTGCAGGGGGCTGGTATATGAGCACAGGCCTCACTAAAGGATGCCGGAACTCACAACATGTTTATGGAGTATGTTTCTGACAGTTTGATCAGAAACATGCTCGAGTAGCCTGCTGGAGGTCATTTTGCAGGGCTCTGGCAGTGCTCCTCCTGCATGAAGGAGCAGATATAGGTCCTGCTGGTGGGTTGATGCTCTTATACGGCCCTGTCCAGCTCTCCTCATGTAATGGCTGTACCATCTCCTGGTATCTCCTGGTGTCTCCTCCACACTCTTGAGACTGTATTGGGAGATATAGCAAACTGTCTTGTGCCATCGAGGAGGAGCTGGACTACCTGTGCAACCTGAATGGGCTGAAGCATTGTCTCATGCTACCAATAGTGACAAAAACACAAGCAAAAAGCAAAACTAGAGAAAAATAATTCAAGAGGGATAAAGAAAAAGCAATGGTCTGTGGGCACCACCTGCAAAACCATTCCCTTTTTCTGGGTTGTCTTGTTGTTGCCTCTCCAGTTCACCTGTTGTCAGTTTCATTTGCACCAAAGCAGGTGAAATGGATTCCCAAAGGTTTATGCTTCCCAACTGCACAGATTGACATTCCTGAAGTTTAGCAGTGTAGCAGAAAACAAATACAGTGACATTTGTTGGATGTATTGGGCTGGCATTTGAAGATGTTCTAGAAGTTCCAGGTCATGCATGAAATGAAAATGAATCTAAATTAAAACACAACCCTAAACTCCTTGCACTACATCTCCCATAATCTCAAATTCATAGACTTGTGTATGCATTATGATAGCAAATGTTAAATCACAGATATTTTTCAAACAATATTCTCCACAGGAAATAAGGCACATTTACGAGTGCCTCCTCAACAGAAAATTATAACTGTGAGGAGGAAAATAGTTTTGCAGCCCAACATGTATCCACTTTTCACTGAGTGCTATTCATTGCACAAAGCCAGAACTTGATAGATGAGGGCATTTAGTTTCCTTTGTGTAAACCTTTTGATGCCAAAAACCTGTCAAAAACCTACACCAGCAATCACAAGAACTACTTTCCAAAGAAAGGAGAAGTAGTAAAAGACATTTAGAAACACAAAGGAGCTGCAGCAAAACCAAAGCATGACATATGTCAGTTGCCAGAGCAAATAAGAACTTTTTTTTTCTTATCTCAAGGCCTCTTGAATTAATGTTTCTTTTATGAATAAAAACCCAGCCAGCGACTTCTATGTGTTGAATTTTAAGTGTAACATTTCATTCATGTTTGGTGACGTTCATTTATGTTTTCATTGTTATGAAAATGAAGGAGTTTGATTTTGTTTTACAGTTCATTTCACAGTTGATGAGCTTCCTGATCGGCTTCGTCAGCATGGTGTTCTGCGGTCACCTGGGGAAAACTGAGCTGGCGGGGGGTGGCGTTAGCATTAGCAGTGAGCTATCTCATTACAGTTTTGTTTCTGCTTTTCTTGGAATTCTGAAATTTCAAAGATCATTTCAATGGCGTTGTTTTTGCCTTTAAATAAGTATTTTACTCATATGTTCATCTTTTCAATTGTGATCTGCAATTGTGAATTTCTTCTGTTATTTAATAACAATTCATTTCAATATAGGTAATAAATATCACAGGTATTTCCATTGGCTATGGTTTGGCATCAGCATGTGATACTCTCATATCTCAGGTACTCACAGTTCACCTTATTTACACAACCAGGTCGGTCCTGAGCAGTTACTGCTGTGTTCACAGTGTGCTTTTTCAGATTTGTGATTACCTTTTTCTTGCACCTCAGCAAGTATTATGATATTTTCCTGACTTTTTTGTCTATTTTCTTTGCAGACTTATGGGAGTGGTAACCTAAAGCGTGTAGGAGTGATACTCCAAAGAGGAGTGTTGATCCTGCTCTTAGCCTGTTTCCCCTGTTGGGCTCTCCTTATTAACACTCAGCCCATTTTGCTGATTGTCAAACAGAGCACGGAGGTCGCAAGGTGAACTTTTTACACTTCAAAATCAGTGGCATACAGTGGCACAAACTCAATAGACAAATTCAATACAGCAATAGCATATATACACTTATTACTCATGATGCTATTCAGTATGATTTTTGCACTTACTTACAATCTCCCCTTTTCTGTCTGCCACAAAGCCTCTCCCAGCTGTATGTGAAGATCTTTATGCCAGCTCTGCCAGTGAGTTCAGCTGCCTCCACGCTTTTTCAAAATGCCTTTTGTATCGTCTTCCATAATGTGCTGCATTATTGATCTAATTAACCCCATTCAACACGTTGGATTCTGCAGGCTGCCTTCATGTACCAGCTGCAGGGGAGGTATCTTCAGAATCAGGTGCATTTGATGACTGTAAAACACTGGTGTGAAACAAAATAATAATGAGATCTCTTGGAGTTGGCAACAAAATTGTTTTGTATGTTGTTAGGAAGAAATATGTACTGTGAGAAAGTCACAAAAATAACAGCAGGTGCACTGAAACGCTGTGTTTTTCATACAATTTGCTTTGGCTCGCAGGGCATCATGTGGCCCCAGGTGATATCCGGAGCCATGGGGAATGTTTTAAATGCTGTTATCAATTACATCTTCCTCAGTGTTCTGGATCTGGGGATTGCATAAGTACACACCATCATTCCCTGCACGCCTTCTTTAATATTTTAAGCTAATCAGAAGAAGCTTTTTGAAAGAAATATTATGTTGATTATAAATAGTCAGCTGAATGCTTAATCTGAGGACTTCTTTGTATGTGCAACTGGCAATAACTTTCCTTTTCTACTTTTCTGTTGCTTAACATTCAAGTGGATCCGCAGCTGCCAATGCCATCTCACAGTATTCCCTGGCTGTGTTCCTGTTTGTATACATCTGCTTGAGAGGGCTGCACAAAGCCACATGGGATGGTAAATTTACTAGATATACTTTTCCTCAAATCTTCCTACAAAAAGCTGTTAAGTGGTGGTGCTCTTGCTGTTTTTCGGCAGGTGATTTCCATCTTAAATATGTTTTATACATAATTGCAAAAACTAATGCAGTCCCGCAATCTTCATGAATCTTCATGAAGATTATAATAATCAGTTTTGTGTAAACTATTTTAGGGAGTTGCTGATCAAACTGATTGGACCGCAGATTATGATAATTATGGAGGATTTAGTTTGTAGTGCTGTTAAATTGTTCACTCAATGCATACCAAAAAAATAGTAAAAGGCAGGCTAGCCAATACTGTTGAATAACCTCTTTTAAGCAGAACATTAATACCTTAATTACAGATTTATTGCAGGACCTTTACATTCAACTATATTAGTTTTAGCTGGGTGTAAATACCTGCAGGCTGTTTAAAATTAGTTTTTTTATTGTATTTTTATTCTTCATATGTGCTATTTGAACATTTGTCTGCACATAAATGTAAAATATTGGGATGTTCAGGTTTCTATGTCGAGCTGACCTGCTTAAGTTAAGCTAGAGAGCAACATTGCTAAGATACAAGCATTACCATTTTGAATAATTTAAGCATATTTTTGTCCACTCCCATCAACTGTGCTAGTCATAAAAATGTATTAATTAATTTAAAAAAAAACAATAGCATGCTAACATGCTGCTAGGAAGCTACAATTCATCATGTCAGATGGTTATTCTGTGTGTGTTAGCATACTGACAGCACTGCTGCAACATTAACCTCACACTAATGGTGGCTCAGTGCACTGTGGACACTGAAAGAAGTCATTTAAATGGCAGTACAGTGAACTGGGTGTAACCATGAGCATTCCACCAAACCTGTCATACCTCCTGTTATCTCTCAGGTTGGTCAGGAGCCTGCCTGCAGGAATGGGGTTCCTTCTTCTACTTGGCCCTCCCAAGCATGCTGATGCACTGTCTGGAGTGGTGGTTGTATGAGATTGCAGGGTTCCTGGCAGGTGTCATCAGTGAGACTGAGCTGGCGGCTCAGTCTGTAGTTTATGAACTGGCTGCTATCGCTTACATGGTAATTCATTTTGTCATGAGGTTAAACATTTTTCTCACAGTGTGGGCTAGGGGAGTCATGATAACTGAGTATTGTGTCAATAATTCACATATGATAATGTGGTAAATAATTGTGCAATTGTTCTTTTTGTATGCTTTTGTATGTGATTGTAGACGCCACCTCCATGCTTTTGTATTTTTATGAGTTTATTTTACCTACATTAAACAAAGCTATAGATGAATTTGAACATAATTGTGAATATAAACCCTGAGTTTATATTCACAGTTTATATTATAACCCTATAGTGACAGTCCTACTGTGGGCTAAAGTACAGTGCCTTGAGAAAGTATTCATACACCTTGAACTTTTCCACATTTTGTTACGTTACAACCACAAACTTAAATATATTTTATTGGGATTTTATGTGATAGACCAACACAAAGTAGTACATAATTGGTTTTTTTTTTAATAATTTTTTTTTACAAATAAAAATCTGAAAATTGTGGCATGCATTAGTATTCAGCCCCCTGAGTCAATACTTTGTCGAACCACATTTCCCTGCAATTACAGCTGCAAGTCTTTTGGGGTATGTCTCTACCAGCTTTGCACATCTAGAGACTGCAATTTCTGCCCATTCCTCTTTGCAAAATAGCTCCAGTTCAGTCAGATTGGATGGAGAGTGTCTGTGAACAGCAATTTTCGAGTCTTGGCAC